>CM050452.1:2342500-2347500 GCA_027563935.2 Costus lasius | reverse complement strand
CACTTAAACTTCCCGTGCTTCTTTAATACTCCAGTAGAACATTCTTGCCATACTGATTCCTTAACTCAACTTTCTGGTAGATCTTTCTTTACTCATTTATCATAATCAGACTATCACTCGGAATTTTTCTAGTGCTTCATCTTCAAGACGTTCTTTTAGAGAAATTTCTGAGAAATTAGAATATCTCAAAAACTCAAAAGATCTGTCTCAGCTGAAAAATTTGAGCTGTGTCTCAGAACAGCTTGTTCATTTTTTAAGAAGACTATAGACGAACACTTATGCAAGTTAGAAAAATCTGTTGATCAACTTAATACAAAAATACAGAAGTTGTTATGACCGACAAAGATGTCAGTTATATAAGAGGGTTAGAAACTGTTTCTAACACTTATCCTCCTGCTCGAGGATTCACAGACCCAGAAAGTACGAACGGTACTGTGGCAGATAAAGTCATAATAGCTCAGAATAATTTGATCATAGAGCTTTTAATCCAACTACAGAATACGCTTCTTCATATTTCTACTTCAAGTGTTCAGAATTCAGTCAGTACATCTGTCTTGGAGAACCTTCAAAGCAGTTTACAATCTTTAAAATTGTCTACTGCTTTTCTTCTTCAGTCAAACCTCCTGCTAGGAAGTTTGTTGTTCAAACAGATCCGGAAAAACTTGTTAGTGAATACAAAAAATATCATGGCAACAAGTAGCAATTTCAGAAGACTTCTGAATTAGAAACTGTATCAACATCATCAGATGTCATCATCAGGAGACACAGTACAATGAAAACTTTGTTATCAAAAGTAAAAAATAAGAAAATGATGGTTCTGGAAAGATTGGTTGATCCTGATCACCAATTACGCATAAGCAGATTCAAAAAGGCAGATTTGGTCCCTGCCGAAACACTCTATGAACATAAAATCTTGGAAACTAAACAAAAGGTTTACCAACATTACTCAGAATCCATGATTACATGTACGAACAAAACTCAGACTCAAATCTCATTCATATCCAGTGAATCCAAACAGAAGTTACTAGCACAACAATATCAGACAATACATATAGGACTCTGTTTGATTGGAGTACATGGATTGCATAGAGCACATTGTGGAAGTGTTTGGTAACTCTAGTTGACACACGATTTTCTGACTTAGAAAAGGCTATTATCGGAACTATAGAAGTCGACATGACTTCTAACAAAGAGCTGATCTATTTTGTTCCGGATTTCATGATGTCAGTAAAAGATTTCACACAACATATTAAACTGCTCATTCAAACCAAGGGATACGAGAGTTTCATGACTGGACACAATTTGCTCATCACAAAAGGGCTTGTTGCTAGAATTAGCAACCAAGCACACTGTAATTTTAAGTTACAGATTTCAGATGTGCTTGAACATCTGAGTACAAATGGTATTCAGGCAATGGAAGGAAGAAAGATTCCTACCTCTGATTTAGAAGGAGAAGAGTGGAAGATTACTCTACCTGAGAGTACTTCTAGAGTGCCCTCCAGATTATCTTTTTGGAGGTCGAATTCTACTTCGGTTCTAGCAACTTTTCATAATTACTCTGACCGACCAGAACCAGAAGATGACAGTGGTGTCGTCTTAGTTCTACGCTCTCAAACGGATTCGGAGGAATCCTTTTTCAACCCGTGGGGGGAAGATAATGATTTTCCCATTTTTGATTCAGAACCAATTTTTGATGAACAACTTTATGAGGATGCTATACCACTTCATGAGCATCCAGGTTATCTAGAAATGATTGACTCAGGGTGGTACGATGAATCTGATTTTTCGTTCCCAGCCGTAGTCTATGATGAAGAACCTGTTCAGTTAGAAGATCATCCGTTATACCAAGATTTCATAGAAAACACTTTACTATCAGAACATGCTTTCAAATTTGAGACTATCGCAATGGCAAATGAGGAAAGTAGCAGTAGTATTGTGCCACAACACACTACTACAACCCAACCTGGTTTTGGGCCAGTAACGGCTCCAGACAATTCTTTGCAAAGAAAAATTCATGATGCCTTTCCAGAAGCAGGGTCTTCCGTACCCAGATACCCAAGGCCTTTAAGAACAGACAACTTACCTACTTTACCATCAGCAAATGCAAGTTCAGGTTCTATGTTACAACTTGGAGAGGATATTAGTCAATGGGAGGACATTATAAGAAGATGGGAATTCAATACGATTACCCATTGTGCTCATAAGAATTTCGTAGATAATACAGACAAAGTTGTCTATATAGAAAATCTGTTAGGAGAAACCTTGAAGGTGTATTTCCAGAACTGGCGGATGGCTTTTCCGCAAGAATACCAGCAACTTACCATGACAGCTGACGATATTGGGGTATCTATATAGTCACTTATGGCTAGGGGCAATTTGAGTAACATACTCTGTCTATACTTTGAACTTATACTCATTTTAGCAGAAAATAATTCATAGCAAGGACTTTCTATTAATACGAAAATAGAATTTGTAGAGATAATCCTTGACAGTTTGTCTGCTCCAATATTATTGCTTCGTTTTATGTGTTCAACTTTAACATTGACTCCAGTGGCCGTGACGTATTCAATAAAATGAACCCATCTGTTTTTAGCTAATTTGTTTGTTGTAACCGTCTAGAAAAAAGATACTATTGCCTGGCAATCCGTCCTTAAAGTAAACTCAGTCAATAAAAGAAAGATTTTAAATTTGTCTAAGCTGTATATGCAAGTCATAATTTCTGCATCAATAGCAGAAATAGCTGTTTTGTATTTGCCAGAACAATATCTTGCAATTTGTTCCTTCTTCTGTGAGTCACCTTTTGTGGGTTTCCATTTTAGTATACCTCCCCATCCTGATAAACAACCGTCTGTTTCTATTATCAGGTAAGCATCTGAAGGCGGAATTTGCAAAGGAGGTAAAGTCTGGACAATCTGTTGGATGTGTTTGATCGAAGCCCAATCATATTTATTGAATTTTCGTTCACCGGTCTTGGAACACTTGTTGTATAATGGCCCAGTATATTTACTTAAATTGGGAATATAGGCCCTCGCATAGTTTAAGATTCCTAAGAATTTTTGTAATCCTTTTAGTGTTTCCAAATCACTATCAGGAAAAGTCAGTAATTTCTTTACAATATGTGGTTGGAGACTTATCTTTCCTTCTCCAATTTCCAGACCTAAAAACTCAATTACCGAAACTCCAAGTTTCATTTTAGTGCGACTCAATATAAGTCCTTTTTCCTTGACTTTAGCAAAAAATTTAGACAAATGAGAAAGGTGTTGGCTGATGTTCTCAGAGAAAATCAATATATCATCTATATAGACACATATGAAATCAGAGTATTCTTGAAAAATATCGTCCATCTTTTTCTGAAAAATAGAAGGAGCATTTTTTAGGCCAAACGGCATAACTAACCACTCAAAATGTCCTTGAGGACACACGAAAGCAGTCCACTTGATGCTTTCCTCGGCCATGGTTACTTGGTGAAATCCAGACTTTAGGTCGAACTTGCTAAAAACTTGTTTATCTTTCACCTTAGAGACTAGAAGATCAATGTGTGGTAAAGTATAAGGGTCTTTGTATGTGTTGCCATTAAGCCGCTTATAATTACACACCATTCTGGACTTTCCTCTGACTATTTCTGAATGCTTATTAACAATAAATGCAGTTGTTCTGTGCTTTGACTTGGAAGGCCGAATGAGCTTCATTTCCAATAATTCCTTTATATGTTTCTTGAATTCTTCGTTCATTTCCAAACTTGGAACTATCGGTTTATCTTGTATCACCAAATCTTCGTTAATGATTTCTATGTAACATTTAACAGAGTCTTCTTCCCAATGAGCTTTAGGATCTAAACCAATGTTCTAAGAGTCTTCTAGATTTTTCATAGTAGGGAGTATTTGAGACTCGTAATCTGTCATCCTTCCTAAATCATAAGAACAGAGTTCGCAAATGGAATCTCTACTGAAATAGTCTAAGTCTTCTTCTTCTTGAAAAACATTTATAGAAACTCGAGAACTAATAGGAGTAGTCTGAATGACCTCCACTTTCTTATAAAAAGTAAGAGTTCCCTGTTCTATTCTAAGTCCTCCTTTAAAACTGTGAACAAAGTTCATTCCAATAATCAATTGTGTTTTGTCGCCAATTGAGAGTGGCAGAGCATAAGTGAATGGCATGAGATACTTTTCTTTATTTAAAATCAAAAAACCATTTTTCAACCTCTTATTGGTAGTTTGTACACTATTAACTCCGTATATAATGTACTCTCCAGTGTTTTCATAGCAATTTTCAGGTAGTGCTGTTGGAGTAATACAGCACTTAGATGCCCCTGTATCCAATATAGCCTGGACATTATACTTTTCTCCCTCAATTTCTAATGTTGCAGTCAGATTTAACAAATTGTTGCTTATACTCGCATACCTTACAGGTTTCTTTTCCTCAGCTTTGAGTATAATTTCCTCTTCAATGACCACATTTTTTCCCTTTAGATTTCCAATTGTATTTTTCTGTCCAATATGTCTCCGTAATTCCTCTTCTAAATTTACTATGTGTTTGGCCTGTTCCTCAGTTAAAGTTCTATAATCAACTTTGACATATTTAGGTGGTCATTCTCCTATTGGAATTTCAATGTCAAATTTCTTTTTGCTGCAGATTGAACAAGAAACTATGAAACAGTTGCTACACTGCATTCTTGCCCATTTAACAGTTTTAATCGGGCAAAACAAACATTTATTTGTATGAGGAATAAGCTAAGGATAAAACACCCAATTGTGAATACAGTCGAGCTGTTCTTTAGAAAACACAAAGTTTTCTCTACTATTATTCCAATCAGTCATCATTAAAACTATGTTTTTTCTATCAGCTGAATCTAGCTCATCATCAGAGAAAGAACAAATGTCAGAATCTTCTGGATCTTCGTCTTCGCCGACGCTGACTATATCCCATTCTGGGAATAATTCTAGCTGTTGATAGGTTGCTAACCTTTCCCTATTGACTTTTTTATTTCTGCACTCATTCGC
>CM050452.1:2330000-2335000 GCA_027563935.2 Costus lasius | reverse complement strand
CAAGTATTTTGGTTACTTCCATAGAAACCATGGAGGCCCAGTTATCAAGAACTGTGCTCCAAGTTTGTGGATCATGGGCTGCTAGATTTAAGATTCGTCCTTCATCTAGAAGCTTTTTTCTATCTATGGTTTCTAGGGGTTGTCTTTTTCCTCTAGACCATCTATCTTCTCTTTCTTCATTATATTGTGTATATGGTTCTCGAGGAGGTTGCCCTATAGGGTAACTCCTTATATGCGAAGTACTAGGCTGAGCCGTACTTGCTGAGGCTGCTGCTTGTCCTGGATTGTTATACACAGGAGTAGCGTTACTGGCCTGTTCTTGGCCTGTCATAATTGTATCCATCAGATTTTGTGGAATACTTTGGATACTCTGTGTATCAGAGTTATCTATATATATTTCTTGTGCATCCATTTCTAAGAAGGTGTTTATAATATCATCTTCTTCTTGAGTGAAGCTTGTTTCTTTAGGTTGTGGATTATTACAATGGCACACCCTAATATTACCTTCCTGGTCATAGTCTAGTTTATGAGAAGGAAGTAATTGTCCTTTATTTATAAGGGCAATTTCAAGACTTATCATTTCTTCAAATGTAAAGTCTAAGTTTTTAGAGATTATAAGACTATTGTCTTCTAGTATCATTGTTCTAAGAACTTTTCTAATCCTGATGTTGAAGCTTCATCATCATGGGTTTGTTTTTTCCTATAACTTGAGAATCTCAAGTTATATGTATCATCGGAATTCTTGAACATTATGCTGTCTTCGGGAATAAGCATTTGTTCCTGTTCTAAATTTTTAGAGATATTCCAATCTAATCCGCCGAGATCGCGAGATAGTCATGGGTTTTATCATTTTAATTCCCTTACTAGCTAAAGCATCTATTACGTTTGATATGTAGAGCTTGTAGCCGGTATTAGAGTTGTTAGTTAATTTTCCTAAAAATCCTAATCCTATAAGAAGATTAGAATCCCCGGCAAAATCTTCGTATCCACGTGTTTGGATACCAATTTCTAATTCTCCTAAGTCTTTTATACTTATGAGAAAGTCTGGGGCACAATAGAATATACCCTTATTATCTGTCATGTCAACTTCCATACAGGCGATCAGTGCCTTTCTTGCATCCGATTTCCATCGTTTGTCAAGGATGGCAATGAGAACCTTTGTGCCTAGCTTTTTGCGAGCTAGTCCTTTGACTGACACAACAATCATTCCTATATGGGCTAATGTTTTCCCAGATAGTCTTAATTTATTTAAGGAATCTCGAGATATAATTTTCAGATTCCTTGGTTCTGTTGTGACGGACAAGTGTTCTTCACGAGTTATCCTTAGGAGTTGGGTTCTAAGGTTTAAAGGTCCCGTCCTATATAATAGTTGTGGACGTAAAATTTGTAACCTATTATTTTGGTAAGCCTCGAATTGTTGATCTATATCAACAACTTCTTCCAAGACTTGTGCTGGAATTCCTTGTCCATCAAATATTCTATTAAGGATATTTGGGATAGGATTACTGATTGATAACCTCTCGTTTTGGTTATTTTCTCTGACTGTTGTGGTTCCAGTTAGAGTATTAGATGTTCCTGTAAAAGGTCGTGTACTCATTTCCAAAGAAACTGAGTACTTCTTGTCGGTCTTTGAGACACTGATGTCGGAGTAGTAGAAGTTGTCGTAGGTTGTGTTGACGACACTTGTACTATTCTCTGTAAGTTAGAGGCAAGCTCGTTTAAAGAATTTTGATATTGTTGAGCTTGTAAACCCAACATGTTTTCAACTACCTCATGTTGTCTGAGAAGAAGTTCAGAGGTAGATTTTAGGATTGCCTGTTGTGCTACAAGCGTATCCGTATTTAATTTTACGTGAGTAGCTATGACATCTAATTTTTTATTTAGATGCATAAGATATTCAATAATAAAATTGTTTTGTCGCACAAAACGCTTATCTGATGCTCCTTGTGGATCATCAGTAATAAGTCCTAGGGGATTATCTAAGTAATTCCCTGTTTTGACTAAAATTTTTTGATAGTCTTCATCATGGCCTAATGAGTCAAGCCATTCTGGGACTGTTACGTTAGGCGTTAGGTTAGCCATTCCAATTCGTTGTGGTGAATTTGGATTTACCATTCTTCTGAATTTTTCTGTAGTTTTTCTAGAAGAGCGGCCGTTTTTGTGGTTTGGGCGTCAAAAATGTTTGACTGCCTTTGTAGTTTTACTAAAATTTCTTTAAGCTCTGCCGTGAGCTTTTGTTGTAATAACAAAGATCTTTCGATCTCTTTTACTGTATTGACCAGGTATGTATATTGGTTTTTAATATACTCTTGGTTTTCATATATATTTCGTAACAAAATATTTTTTGCTACCATTTCTGAATGTACAGTCCTCCATAAGTCTGTACATATATGATTAAATTCTCTAAGGCTTTCGGCCTGAGAGATTTGTAAATCAATTATAGTATTTAACTGAGCATTCTCAGTATGTAATTGGTGGTTAAACCGACCATTTTCTTTTGGAAAATAGCATTTATGTTTAATTGCCTGAGAAGTAGATTGTACTTCCCAGTAATTTTTTGCTAATTTTAAAGATAGATAATTTATATCCATCTTTATTACAGATGTTTTTTCATAAGATAAACATCATATGTGTTATTAAAGCCTTTCGGCTTTGATGTAATAAAATGTTCCATTATTACTATGTGTAAACACAATAAAAGAGCAGTTAAGCAGGTTTTCAGATCTACTAGGTACTTACGTATAACTGTATGGCATACTGTTATGTTGTATAAAGAAGGTCTTCTAAGGAGTAGGAATACTTGAGATCTATAGATTCCTGGCCATTCGCTTGCTTTTGTCTTCCTCTAAGATCTACCGCTTTACCATATAAGTATAGATGATTAACAGAACATCATGCTACATGGACGTTAGCAAGCCTTATGTCCCGGCGACTCTCCTAGTCTGTAGACTTCTACTTGCCAAGCCATCGGCCCTTTAGTTATGTTTTTCATCTTACTCTGGTGGCTTAGGCAGCCCCGGTATACTTAGATTTGTATAAAAAACAAAGCGTACGACAGCCTATCTGAAATCTCAAGCATACTACATCTGCTTAGAGTTCTTCTTTATACAAACAGAATGTTATTCCATACTTATACGTTTTCCCGTTCGATCAAATAAAAAGGAATTTTAGACGAGTACATCTTTCAACCAATCTATCTATGATAAATTGTATTCGTGCTGTAATATTATTTAAGGCTAAGGAAAGTTGGGCCTTTTCAGGATCATTAGTCCAAGCCTGATGTATTTCATGACCTATAGGAGCTGGTAATTTTAAAAATAACCTTTCTCCTAATGCCTGATCATGATCCGCTACCTGCCTTCAGCTAGCAAGTCTGTGTGCAAGTGTTCTTCTCTTCCTTTCTGTAAGTTCTTATGCGTTAAATAATTAGCACCTCTTTTTAAGTATTTTTGCTTGTAAAAATACCCCCCCTCCTTTTATTGGTTTCAGATAGGCTGTCGTACGCTTTGTTTTTTATACAAATCTAAGTATACCGGGGCTGCCTAAGCCACCAGAGTAAGATGAAAAAATGGTGATGAGATTGATGACTTTATCACATATGATGATCCTGACACAATAAGGATCCTTAAAAATCCATTAAATAAATGGCATTTCTATGACCATGACGATTCTGATTATGACCATATAGAAAAAATTGAATCCGGAAATCCTGATGTTGATGACTTAATTCGGCTTCTTGAAAAAGATAAAATCTTTGGCTCAAATCCCCAACAACATTGGGAGAAAAACAAACTTGTTTGTACCTTGAAAATCAAAGACCCTGGTTTTCGTATAACAAACAAGAAAATTACAGCAACAAATGAAAACATTGCTGAATTTAAAATGCATATTGAAGAGTTATTAAAACTCAATGTCATAAGAAGGAGTGTTTCTCCTCACAGATCCCCCGCATTCATTGTAAACAAACACAGTGAACAAGTTAGGGGCAAAACAAGAATGGTCATAGATTATCGCCGGCTAAATGACAATATTGAAGACGATAGTTATGACATTCCAGATAAAACAGAGTTAATTAACTCTATACAAGGAGATATGTTCTTCTCAAAATTTGACTGCAAGTCGGGTTTTTGGCAAATCCGTATGGCAGAAGAATCAATACCATGGACTGCATTCACCTGTCCATTAGGAAGCTTCGAGTGGCTTGTCATGCCATTTGGACTAAAAACTGCACCTGCAGTATTTCAAAGAAAAATGGATGAAGTATTTAAACTTTATCAAGACTTTGTTTGTGTGTATATAGATGATATTCTAGTACACAGTAAAACAGAAAAAGAACATACAAGTCATTTAAAGCTTGTATTACAAAAATTCTATACTAATGGGATTATTGTCTCTGGACAAAAATCACAATTTTATAGAAAAAATATTGATTATCTAGGAGTAGAAATTGGACAAGGAGTAATAAAACTCCAACCCCATATTGCTTCTAAAATAAAAACCTTTGAGGTTATAGATACTAAGAGCCTCCAACAGTTCTTGGGATTAATTAATTATGCGAGACCTTTTCTTAAAGATCTACATAAAATGAGTGGACCACTCTACTCAAAACTAAGTCTTACTGGTGTTAAGAAATTCAACACAGAAGACTATAAACAGATTGACAAAATTAGGCAACTAGTGGAAACACTACCTTTGCTTAAATTACCATTGGATAGTGATTATCTCATTGTCCAAACAGATGGAAGTGAATATGGATGGGGAGCTATCCTTCTCCGAAAACCCCATAAATATTCTACAGAAGTAGAAGTGATTTGTAGATATGCTTCTGGCAAATTTCATGAGAAAAATGTCACAAGCAGTATTGATCAAGAGCTCTTAGCTGTTTGTTACGGCCTAGATGCTTTTAGACTCTTTTTACTAAATAAAAAAGAGATATTGGTAAGAACTGATTGTGAAGCAATCGTCAAATTCTTCCATATAAAAAATGAGAAGCGAATCTC
>CM050452.1:2255000-2325000 GCA_027563935.2 Costus lasius | reverse complement strand
TCCTACGGTGTGCCATAAAGTTTGTAGACTTTCTATGTCTTCTATTTTGTGTAACAAAGTAGCCTAAAATCCTGTTTAGAGGTTAAAAGGTGTCATGAATTAAGCATTCACTACCGTAAGTATAATCTGTCTAGGTTTTTGACATGTCATACATGCCTCTTAAGTGCTGAAACGTCACTATGACTTTCTCTGTCTTCTATTTTGTGAAATTATGTTCCTTATGTATACATCTTCAAAGAATGAATCTAGGTTAAAAGGTGGCATAAATTAAGCATTCAAAACCTTAAGTATAATCTGTCTAGGTTTTTGACATCATACATGCCTGTAAGTGCTGAAACGTTGCTATGATGGTTACCTAAACAAGCCTATTTGTCCAACTCATTTGGACAAAAAAATTCCTTAGTTAATTATTCTTTCCCATCTTATGATGTGTATTAGTCCTTAATCTCCTAATTTTGTATTGTTAACTAAAAGAAATATTTACGGCTGAAATAATCGAAGGCCCATATATTTTAAAATTTAGTTTACCTTGTTATACAGTTCTACAACCTGTATGATCAATCCAAGTCTAAGTTTGAATCAAAGACAACCTCTGGAGTGCTAGAAGAAAAGATGCCATGGTATATATAAATTGGATGGTCACAAAAGAGTTCCGAGTACTTATCTTTATGTGATAATTCCTTGTCTAAGAAATTATTTGATATCCTTGTGCACGTAGTTTTGTTAAGATTGATATACAATTTTCTATTTTAATTATCCTACGGTGTGCCATAAAGTTTGTAGACTTTCTATGTCTTCTATTTTGTGTAACAAAGTAGCCTAAAATCCTGTTTAGAGGTTAAAAGGTGTCATGAATTAAGCATTCACTACCGTAAGTATAATCTGTCTAGGTTTTTGACATGTCATACATGCCTCTTAAGTGCTGAAACGTCACTATGACTTTCTCTGTCTTCTATTTTGTGAAATTATGTTCCTTATGTATACATCTTCAAAGAATGAATCTAGGTTAAAAGGTGGCATAAATTAAGCATTCAAAACCTTAAGTATAATCTGTCTAGGTTTTTGACATCATACATGCCTGTAAGTGCTGAAACGTTGCTATGATGGTTACCTAAACAAGCCTATTTGTCCAACTCATTTGGACAAAAAAATTCCTTAGTTAATTATTCTTTCCCATCTTATGATGTGTATTAGTCCTTAATCTCCTAATTTTGTATTGTTAACTAAAAGAAATATTTACGGCTGAAATAATCGAAGGCCCATATATTTTAAAATTTAGTTTACCTTGTTATACAGTTCTACAACCTGTCAATGCTGCGGCGATTGTCATTGCCATTGCTATTGCGTGTCTAAGCAATATTGATTTAGATACTGAAAGTTTCTGGCTTCATGGTTTAAGATACCAGTCTGCACCGGTGTACCAGTCTAGTTTCAGACCGGTTTGCTATAGCGAACCCGACACTTGGCTACAGTGAAACCGGTCCAAGATCCGAATAAACCGGCTGGTACCGAACTGATATCTTAAACCATGTTTGCTCAAATTATGTGTTTCCCATTCCTAGTTAAACTATAGTTTTCTTAGTCTATTTACGTTTTCTTGGTAGCCTAGTGCACGAACAATACTCCATTGTCATCCATCGCATTCTACCAAATACATATGCCAACGTGATTCGTTAGATGCATATTTTTATATAATAAACATTCTCTACTCATTTATATTTTCCACAAATTGAGTTTCCTTAGATGATATTCTTGCATTTCTTTGAATTTATAATCTACTCTTGAATGACAATTTCCAGTATTTTTTACTTCACTAGTTATTAAATGGGTCAACAAATTGCAGGTACAAAAGGGTTTTGCTGGAAAATGGTCTTACCGTTCTTGTAAGTTGCTAATTATATTGCAATGATTTCATGTAGCTTTTATCATATTTGATTAATTCTCATATACATTTACTTCCAATTTTTCACATCTTTGATGCATGCTATGGCTACTCATACATATGCAAAGTAACAATTGTGATAATGTATGCTCCATGGAATAAAAATTCATTTTAGTACAGTACCACTCCAGGCTTGAAACGGTACAGTTCCACTCTGTACTAGAGGGAACCAGACGGAACCGATGCAGTGTGTGGCGGAAGAAGTAGAGGAACAGGAAGAAGAGGAGGAGAAGCGAGAAAGAGGGAGGAAGAAAAAGAGGAGAAAGAAGAAGAACTGCTTGCATATGATGGAGCTTAAGCGAAGCAATGAAATGCGATGGAGGTTCCATGGCAACGTGGATGGAGGTTCCACTCCTTTCCTCTCCTCTCCTCCACTTGTTGAATCGCAGCCAATGCCGCAGAGCGAGCAGAAGCTCCATTCTTCCTCTCCTCATCTTCTCCACTTGCTTTGCTTTGCTGCAAAGCTCTATTTTTGCATGGTCTAAAACTGGACCATGCTCGGACCGGTATGAACTGAGCAAAACCAGTCCAATTTCTTAATGCATAGTATGGTCACACAGAGCTGCTACTAGATAGTTAGACAACAACCTGCTGGAATTGTTTGTTCTTTGATTAGCTTATAGTTGGTATGTGTTAAAGATAAATAGAAAAGGAATATAGAGGGAAGGAGAGAATACTAGTTGTGGACTCATCTTTAATTCTTGCTATACCAATAGCTAACTGTAGCAACACTTGATCCAGTTGGATCTTTCTTGCCCATTTTAATAAGCATAACTTGTATCATCCTCATCAATCTACTTCCAACCTACAAGGTCTATTAATTTGAAAACCATTAAATTGTTTAGGTTGTGATGTAGATTAGATTTGTATTATTTGAATAATGTTACTCAAAGCGAAGCGAAGCTAGAAGAAGGGAGGAGGAGAAAAGCTGTCTATAAGCATGAGGAGGAGAACCATCCACTAGTGTTGTCCGCCAGACTACCTCTACTCATCGGTACATACAAGTCCGAGAATGCACCGGTAGACATGTTGGGAATGGGTTTTTAAACCTTATTACCAATATTCCATAACTAAAATGAGTTTAAGAGACAAAATACTTTTTATGGATCCTCTTTTAAAATGTATGAACAAGACAGTTGGTTTTTGCCATTTATTTTTTTAGGCATTGGCATGCTTAGTCAGTCTGATCAGTCCAATAATGTCAGTGAACTTAAGCATAATGAAAATAGTTAGTTTTAAAAGCAACATTGGAAAGATATGTATACTAACCGGACATGGATTCTGTTTGTCACTCCAAATATATGTTTGACGTGTATGTTGCTAGTTCCAACTAAGTTCAATATCTTGCCAGACGTAGCAAACATTTACCTAGATAAATTATTGTTATTCATGAAGCCAAAGATTGTCTGTAATAAACTAATAATTTAGATCAATAACTTATTTAAGGGAAAAATCAGTGGAAGGATGGCATGGATAATGCATATTTGAAATATGCAATTTCCAAAGTGTGAAAAGAACATATATAGAAAGCCATAAATTTATATATGTAAAAAAAATATAGAAATTGAAGTGTTGGATATATTAGAACTGACTCTGGAAGTTTCTATTTACAGTTTTGTTGTCCTCTTTAACCGGACCAAAATTTGGCTGGTTCAAGTACCAGCTAGTTTACGTTAGTTTTCAAGCAGTTTCTAAGAATAAGAGAGAAAATAGCCTTTCTAGGAGCTAGGAAGTTGGCCTTTCTTGTTTAGTATAATATTATCACATAAACCAGATATTGTAAGCGATGAAATTATGCACAATCAAACTAATTGCCCTGAAGGCTCATTTGTGGACACTAGCTGCTTAACCATTGTTAAAATGAAGTACAATGTTTTGCCGCACTGTTTGCACTCTTCTTATTTGAATTTACACAAGTTTCTTCATTAAAAATTTAAATTTACAGTTGCTGCACAAATTCCTTATTCGTACGTTTTATGCTTCCAGGGGCAAGGAGTAGCTCTCTTTTAGATATTTTCCAACTACAGGATGACCAGTTGTTACGTGTGACGCACGATTTAAGAAATGTATAACTTAGATGCTTAATATACACAAGTTTCTCCTGTTTTCTTCTAGGAAAACTTGCATTCAATTCTTACATTACTGAAACTATTTGATCGGTTGTAATAAGTTATACAAGATCGTGCTCTGAGTTGCCCAAATAAAAAGAATGTGATTAATAAGTTATCATCACTCATAAAATTATTAAATTATGCACTCTACTGTTGCTCACTCTGCTCTGCTGTTCTCTATCACTTATCATGGATTATTTCTAAATTTGACATCCCTTTGTGGATTTCTTTGTATTAATTTAACTTAATGATTAATGGAAGTGTCAGTGGGATTTGTTGATCTTATTTTGCTTGCCCTAGCTTACAATGTATCACCTAATTGACCTGTGGTAGTTCACTCTATCGTTTTTAGCAATCCCTTCTCCGGATTCTTTGAAATTGATTACTGTCTCCCTCTTTTACATCTTTTCCCTGGCTCCAGAAAATTCTCTATCCTCCCTTGCATGCATGGTAACTTGTTATCTTTAGCTCTTTTTTTTAAATTTATTTTGACATGGTTAAGTATTTTTGTTAAGATAGGAAACTAATTGATGAATGTGGGATTTGATCCCAAGATTTTGTTATTTTAGCTTATGATCATATAGTATGAAATTTCTTGGCATTGTTCGTTTAGCTTGTCATCTTCCCAGGCTATTTCAAATCTGCTCTGCATCACTCCTCTATAAATATCTTTATATAAATTATTTTTATATTATACAGATATTTCAAATCATGTAATTCTGAATGTTAAGTTACACATGAAATTTTTTTAGATATATTAACATAAGCATAGATATAATTATAATTGTAACTATGCATCTTCTTAGAATGGATTGTGTATAGTAATGAGAAATACACTCTGGATTTAACGACCAAGTTATTCCGGTATCCAAGAACTCTGTTCATCCATAGTGTGTCTGGCACTTACACAGTCATTTAATGGTATTAATAGTGTAGCAGGGTGACGTTATACTCAATGACGGCATTACCGGTGTTGATGTCCACACTGTGAGTCCGAAGCCTTGCAAAGCCCTGCGCCATCCGGAACGCTCCCCGGCCGCCGACCACCGCGAGCTCTCGCTCCGTCTCCATCACCGGGTTCCTCGAAAACACGCTGAACGAGCTGCCGTTGTGCGGCCCCTCCTCGAACCCGAAGTCCGCGCCCAGCACAAGCATCGTCGTCGTCCGCGCCGCCATAATGTAGAAACCCCGCGCGTGGCCGACGAGATCGGAGTCGGCCTCCGGCCCCGATGTGAGCGGGTCGTCGATGGCCCACACGTTGCCGAAGGCCAATAGGGGTAGGGGAGAGGAGAGATTCTTGTCGCTCGCCACGAGCACAGCGGTGGGGTTTGGGCCGCTGACGGTGTCGTGGAGGAAGAAGTGAAGGTCGGTCACCTTCGGTTTGCCGAAGGGGTGGTGGGATCGGCGTGCGGCGGTCGCGAGAACCGCGAGGGTGGCGGCCAATGCTATTAGGAGAGCTGCCCTCGCCATTGTTTGTTTCTTCGATGATCAGAAGCTAGCCGCTCGGTTCTCGTTCCCTTCTCGCTAGGGTTTTGATAAAGAAACGATCCACTCCGATTTGGAAATGCAGCAAATTGATTGCAGACAAATGCAAGATCGATGATTTGGATAAAAAAAAATCTTGTATTGTAATGATTAGTTTCTATTATTGGAAGAGCTGAAGGACCACAAGAGTTGTTGGATAAAGGATTTGGGGAATTGTTATGACCCAAGCCTGCCTCATGCGGCGCATCTGACTCGTTCTAGGCTATAACCAAGCCAGGCCCAGGGGCTCCCCAATCCCGTTCCGGCTCCGTGTTACACCCGGACATATTACGTCTGCAGCGGGATTCGACCCCTGGACATGACCCTCACGAGTCATGACCCTTTAACCATCTGAGCTGCAGCTCAATGGTTAAAGGGTCATGACTCGTGAGGGTCATGTCCAGGGGTCGAATCCCGCTGCAGACGTAATATGTCCGGGTGTAACACGGAGCCGGAACGGGATTGGGGAGCCCCTGGGCCTGGCTTGGTTATGGCCTGGAACGAGTCAGATGCGCCGCATGAGGCAGGCTCGGGTCATAACAAAAAAGGCGCCTTTTTTGTTATGACCCTCGTACGGGAGCAACATGGGCCTTGCTCATTCCGAGTCCATAACCAAGCCAGGCCTCGGGCCCAAATCCTGTTCCGGTTCCGTGTTACCCCCGGAAATATCACGTCTGCAGCAGGATTCGACCCTTGCCATTACCCTCACAAGCAATGGACCCTTAATGGTTGTTATGACCCTCGTACGGGAGCAACATGGGCCTTGCTCATTCCGAGTCCATAACCAAGCCAGGCCTCGGGCCCAAATCCTGTTCCGGTTCCGTGTTACCCCCGGAAATATCACGTCTGCAGCAGGATTCGACCCTTGCCATTACCCTCACAAGCAATGGACCCTTAACCATTAAGGGTCCATTGCTTGTGAGGGTAATGGCAAGGGTCGAATCCTGCTGCAGACGTGATATTTCCGGGGGTAACACGGAACCGGAACAGGATTTGGGCCCGAGGCCTGGCTTGGTTATGGACTCGGAATGAGCTTGGGCAAGGCCCATGTTGCTCCCGTACGAGGGTCATAACAGTTTGTTTCTTCGATGATCAGAAGCTAGCCGCTCGGTTCTCGTTCCCTTCTCGCTAGGGTTTTGATAAAGAAACGATCCACTCCGATTTGGAAATGCAGCAAATTGATTGCAGACAAATGCAAGATCGATGATTTAGATAAAAAAAAAATCTTGTATTGTAATGATTAGTTTCTATTATTTCATGAAATAGTATTTTAAAATCTTTTTTTTCCTGACGGCTATAATTAAGAGAAGGCGTTATAAGGATAAAGTAGGTAAAGGTTACTTTAATTGGAAGTGATCTTTCATAAGTGTCACGCCCCCGTCGGATCGGCCTGAAAATAGCCCTTAATCGCTGTCTCAGGACTATCCGGCGGAACACCGGAACACAACTCTCCCTAGGGTTTTCGACCCGAAATTAGAAACCCTAATTACCCCGATTAATTTTTATCCCCAAATTACAGTTCGTACGAAAGAAACCCTAACCCTAATTAGGAAGTCGAACCTCAAATCAAAATATACCTCACTATTGACTGAAGTCAAAATTCACCGTCAAATTAATCCCCTTGCTGACGTCACGCTGACGTCAACGCCTCAATTTGATTTCTGCCGCGTCGATTAAATTTGTTGCTTTGCTTACGTCAGCCGCTTGATTGCTGATGTCACGCAACTTCGTTCGCCGCTTCGATTTCGAAATCGCGCCGCCCTACGTCAGCGTCGCCCCGCTGACGTCAGCCAAATCAATCGATTTCAGCCGCTGGCTTCCGCCTTCCGATTTTGACCCAGTCAAAATCGGAACACTGCGTCGTCTTCGTCTTTCGTCTTTCGTCTCCCTCACGACGCTGCCTGCGTCGCCGCCGCTGTCGAGCGCCGCCGCGCTCTGAAGTTGACCGGGAAGGGGGACGCGCCGCCTGCGCTTGATCCTCCTCCTTCAGCTACCCTGCCGTTCGGAGCTGTTGTCACCGGAGACGACGAGGATGACCGCCGCCGTGCTCGAGAAACAGGGGAGGAAGTAGAGGTAATGTGGAAGCTTTATTTCACTAAATAAAGATACAGAAACCTCTTACCGGCGACCCCCGTCGCCGCCCTCGTTCCCTCCCTCGCCGGTGATCCCTATCACCGGCTACAAAATCTCTCTGAACCCCTTGTCGTTGGCGTCTCACCCAGAGCTTCCCTCAAGCTCGTTTACGGTCGGTGGCCGATGCTCTCCTCTCGATCGTGGTTGAAGACGCTCGCCGGTCGTCCCCCTGGCTGTCGATCCCCTTCGACTTTTTATAGAGGCGCCGCTCGCCTCAAGGTTCCGCTTCCAAGCTTTCCTCGCGCGTCCGCTTCGCTCGGCGACGACGCCGTCTTCGCCGCGCCCAAGTTTCGCGAGGCACCGCGTCTTCCGCTGAAGTCGTCGACGCCATCTAAAGCTTCGCTCGTGTCCGCGTCCAACGCCTGCGGAGACGACGAAGGAGACGCGCGTTCGCGTCTCGCGTGAGATTCGGGTCAACGCCCCTATTTTGACCATTGGATTGGGCTTCACTTTGATGCTTCGCCCCTGGGTTTGGGCTTGATCCCGGGCTTGGGCCAGACCGGTTGAACCGAGGCCTAACAATAAGTATCATATTATTTCTATCTTTTTAGTTTAGAAATATTATAGACAGAAGAATTTGGAAGAGGCGTTAGAATTTTTACACCCAGTTTGAGTGGAAAAGACTCAAGCATGGTTTTTTTTTGGAAAAAAGTCGAAACAATTTTTGAAAAAAAGTCAAAAATTAGAGGCAATTAGATACCTATTAATCATATTCGATTCGAGTATATTAAAAATAAATTTATAAATAATATCAAGTCTTGAGTATGGTACCCATTAAACCCAACCCAACAAATAGTATAATAAATTCTATAAAGAAAAAAAAAAAGCTTTGCAATCAAATTGCTCTAAATTGATAATATTATAACAAAAATAAAATATTAGGTATTGGGTCAAATTAAAATTTAATTTTAGTATAACTACTTGGACACAAGTTTTATTATCATCTCTTATATTTAAATTTTGCGTTTGGTACAAGAATATGAGATTAAGAATATATAACGCGTGAATTATAATAGATGACAAGAAATAATACCTACTGCATTACCGTCACAGTTGTCCCTCTTCAGAGGGTTTTTTTTTTTTTTTTTTTTTTTTTTTTTTGTGACAGGGCCAATCAGCAAGCAACTAATTGTCAGCCAACTTAACCCAGAGATCTTGGCAGTGCTGGATGAACTCAGTAAAGAACCAGATGAAGCCAACAATAGAACAGAGCTATTCACCTTAAGCCCGAGTCAAGGACTCCTCGACCTTACAATTCACTCAACCGAATCAGCCCTCCCCTTATATTCTTTTCTTATTTTATTTTTTTCAATCCCCTTATGTTTTCTTTTTCTTTACATTTCCCTCACACATACATCCTCACGTCCCTCTTCCTATACAAGCAACTAACTTCCAATAAGCTATTAAAGAGCATTCAAGTGCCCAACATTTTCATCCAAACGAGCAGCGTGAGCCTTGGGCTCATAAAAGATGCAAGACATAGGACCCACATGCATTTCATACACAAAATTTTCACAAAAACTCGGCTCCGCAATAAAACAAAAACCAGCGACAATAGCATATCAAGAGCTCAGCTCCACTATTAAAAACATATTCTAAGTACAAAACCAGAGAGCATACATTATCTCCCCAAAACTCGTTCGTAAGACGCGGCGATATACCAACAGTTCGGACAAGAAACCGCAGCAGCATTCAAAAGGGGAAAGGTATAGGGGAAAGGTATACCTCCAAGAGCTCCACTAAGCCGAAGATATAAGAACTGACGACCAGCTTTGATAGCTCCTCAACAGACCCAAACTCCCAGCGGGGATAATAATAGATCCAACCTGCCAGATAAGAGAAAGACCTCCTCAATGTTCCAGTAACTTCCAATAAATGACCAGAGATGAAGTCCGCGAATAGTGGGAGTGTGTAGCCCTCCGGCAACACCAGGCCCCCTCACACGAAGGCAAAGCAGGGCAGCTAGCACGCCAAAGAAAAGAGCGTGGGCCTCTAGTCATCAACGACCAAAGCAGAGTAAACCCAACTGTTGACGTTGAAGCTGAATGGAGCCATAGAGCATCGCTTCCATCGAACCCTAAGGGAGTAGAGGAACGAGAGCAACACTCACATGAAAAAAAGGCAGGTCTCTCTTTTTTTTCTCAGTTCCATCAGCTCCCCACTTATTTGCAGGAGAGGAGGAATGGGCCACTTGGATCTAATGAAAAGATCCAACAATAGCAATAAGCTCAGTCAACACCGAGTCAACTAGCTCAATGTAATGTAGTAACAAATAATGACATAAAATGGGTCAGCCCAAACCAAACTAGGCTCGAGTTGGCCAACTCGAGCCTTCCTCCTCTCGGACAGAATCGTATGCCAAGGTCTGGCCACCCAGCATATCGACTGCCCTTAGCGGCACCAACCGCCCCGGTCTATGACCTCTCGAGCTCCACGGACCCCATTCGTGACTGCCTTAGCGACCAGCTGAGCCGGTATACTGGTCAAGTAGTCTAGGCCATCAGGTGCGTCCACCACTGACCAAGACACCTTTCCACGTTCGCATAAGCGAACTTCGCGCGTCCCACATGCATGACCCCCTAAGAGTGACTGGGTGTCGGCAAGTGTGGAGTCGGTACTTTAGGAGTATAGCCATCTCTTGCGTTTCCCACTTCGCTTCCGCAGCGTCGCGTCCGCTCGTATGTACCGGTACGCTTATGCGCTCCAAGGTACGTATTCACGTAGCTCCGTGCGTCCGCTCGTGTCCCAACCGCTAAAGAACAAGCTCAACACCTGGCACGTCAAATCCACACCTACATCAACCCCCACAATCCTCCAACAAGGTCAGCCACGCGAACAACTCAGCTGCGAGGGTCCTCACTTTGTATCCGGAACACATCTACAGATATGAGCGCGCCCACGCCTTTGTGGACTTCGGCACTGATCCACTATGACATCATCAACATAGGGATCACTAGATATATATAATCCCTCGAGTCCATCGACTCATCAAGTGCCGCATTCCTCAGGCATACCCCACGGTGCCCCCACATCACCGACCTGACCGATCTACACCTAAGGGCGAGGTGCGATCTGACCCATATATAAAAATCCACAAAAAGGGGGAGGAACGTTCCAGATCATAACAAATTAACATGTATATATGCACAAGGGTATATTCATATCACAAAGCCGGCTCAAAATAATATAAGTAATAAAACAGACCAAGGGTCATACTATGAAGTTAAGTGGCTGAGCTGTCACAATTACCATATTTCTCCACTATCACCTTACCTTCAACTTAGAACTCCATGGTGCCTATGGTCAGATACCACCCTTCATATTTCTTCTGGGCACAAGTTATTACTCTGGTCACATAACCCGACTTCAATATCCACTGAAATTTTTGTTAAGCTTATTACCCTTGGCTTTATCCACACAAATTTCAATCGTGCCTTGATTGTCTTCATTAGTTATAACAAAACATGGCCACTATTACTGCTACTATGCAATGTACTGATCATGAAAATTTGTAGCTCCCAGCATATTACTCCGATACACTTAAATTCCATTCACAGATTTTTACTGTAAAATCAGCACCACCCTCTCCCAGCTTTGGGGTGAGGATGGCAGTTTCATGGGAGCGTGATCTCTAACAAAACTCATCATCATATAATATAAACACTACAAAATCTACATTTTACTACATCACAACAAAATTCTGGAAAAATAACACTCTAATTTACCCTCAAAAGAACAAAAAAGTGATATGCTAGGAGCCAGAATAAATAGTCAAAAAATACAGCGAGGGAATCATATGCCCACGTCTGATCCATGTTTGCTGCAAGATCCTCAGCAGCTAGTGGGGAAGTTAGCGCCTCGCTTCTATTAAAAAGTTGGATTCGAACCACTCTTTACAAGAATGAATTGATATTTCGATGGGTGCACAGGTTCCATATCTCACATCAACGGAGGGAACTTTCAACATATTCCATTGCCTTCCGTTTGACGTGCTCAATCGTCTCTTCATTGCCATGGTCTTTCTCATAGTCAAGATACTTTTTGAATAGGAACTGTCATGACCAAACACAAGAATGAAGGCTTAAGTATTCAAGAAGAAAAGCCCAATTGCACTATTGACGGATCTAAAACATTTCTTTATTTGTTCTTTCAATTGTAACAAAAAAAGGAGATAGCACTAGTTTCTTCAAATATAATAATTACGCACGGTTATACTAATAAGGTTATAACAATTGTATTTATCATGAACTAGCAAAAAGTGCACAATCCTAAAATGTCCAGTGCAATGATTTGAAGGTACCAGAAGAAACCAGTGTACCATCACTAATGTGCTTGGTATCAATAAACTCATTGGACCAATACAAACTAGGACTACCATCTGATTCAGACAGTTCTTCAACCTTAGGCCAAAGCAAATAATTTCTCTAGAGCCAGTTTCTCTAGAGCCTCTTTGTGCCCAATCATCTTGAGCACGTGAGCTCCCACTGGGCTCCCTTCAGCCAGTTTGCTCTGAAAGAAAAGCTTGGTCAAATTATAGCGCTCAGTCCTCGCCTATGCAGCATACAGCATCTTGAGGTTTGCTATAATTTCTATAGCAGTCATATCCTCGTGCTGACGCTGCAGCGGTGGCGTCATAGACGCTAGCATCAGGCAAGCGACATCAATGCTATCATTGACATGCTTTTCATAGGCATCACGAACCGCCCTTGCGGCGTTCGCAGCGGGTTGAGGCGGTATGGCCGTCTCGAGGACATACAGTTTCCTCTCTGCCTTAAGAACAATCTTAAGGTGTCCGTACCAGTCTGAGAAGTTTGGCCCAGCAAACTTCTCCCTTTCCAGTAGGGATCGCACATTGAAGCTCATGGTGTTCGTTGCTGCAGGAATCTACAACAATGCAAGAACAGCAAGGTCAGTATCAATGTTTAGAATCAATCCAGGACTTAAGAAAGATTCTTTTCTCACTATTTTATCTGACTGAAAAATCCATTTAAAACAGTCCGAAAGAGTAACACTCTTTTAGTGAGATGGGATCCAGATTTCATACTTGGTCTCCGCGTCCCGCTCAGGCGAGATAAGATGCACAGAGAGTACAAGCACTAATCTCTGGTAGGCATTCCCTGCCAATCGCCAACCCGTGCGATTCCCCTTCATCTGGGCAATCCAGCAGACTGTGCCAACTGAGTTGGTACAACACAGTCTCTGACCCCACAGATGGCTGCCTCCATATAGCTACCATATGCCCCATATGTAGCCTACATGGTCAAGCTGACCTGACCTACTCCTTGGACCACCACGTGCTATGCTGAGCAACGAGAAGCGATAAATCCCTTCTCTGTAACACGCAGGTGAAATCACACACCGTCTGAAGATAGATGGGCATGCCCATTGAGTGGGTACAACACGGCCCCAACGATAGTCAGAACAGTGAGGTTTCGCGCCAGAAGGCATTACGTGCTTGATATTTTAGCGTTGGATTTTAACGGTCTTTTTATCTTCTTACTATCAGGCAAATCCTATGGCTATAGCAGAAGATAAATAACTCATGCAATTCTAATTATTTAGAAAATAAAAGAAAGCATGGATCTTATGTGGTAAAAGCCCATAGAGCCTAAGTAAGACCTTAAATCAACTTAAGTCTTCACTTGCTCTTCTTGGGTCTTTTGCATCTCATCTGGTCCAACCCAGGGCCCTAGCGCTCAATGCAGCTCAGATGCGCCCACCAGGTGAATGCGCCTTTGCCAAGTGTGCTCAGTGCTCTTGTCTAATTAAAATACATTTTAATCTATCTAGACAAGCTTGACACGCAGGTCAAATATACAATAAATTAATTAAAAATGTGATTCGCAGATCACAAAAATAATAATTTACAATTTACCAGGCTCGCAGGCCCCAGCACAGCAACATTAAAAAGGGCAACCCACATAAGATTAAATAAACAAGCATCATGGCATCATTCAATCAACATGTGATCCATTACAAAGAAAATAAAATTTTGAAAACCCATTGGCATCAATTTTAATTTTCTTATCTGCCCTACAACCTTACAACGGTCCATTGATAGGGATCCACTCATCATATCTAATTAGATCCATGCCCTTGCATGCACCAAGTCGTAACTGACTCGAGTTGACCTCATGGTCAACCATGCATGCGCCAAGGGCTGAACAACCAACATGAGTCCTGGCAAGCGGGTGTGACCCCGGGCCTAACTCATGTGTGTTCACTGGTTGTCTCAACCAGACCTCGCTACACACCTGTGATGCAGTCGACCTATAGCCACCTCGTGCTTGCGCACAGGTGTCATCTGGTCGACCCATCTAGGTTGTCAGATGGTCTGATCAGACTAATTTGATCTATACTAGATGATGCTTTCAACCCCATCAACCCGTCTAAGGGTTTACAATAGGCGCATCATAGATCTAATTATAGGCGCGCAAGTTAAGTTTTGATAAAACAACATGAGCCAAGCGCCACTTAGAAACAATGACTCATGATCATTATCCAAGATAGTCTATAACCATTATGTTTCAAATGATATTGAACTACCTCAAAACAATGACAATCATCACTTAGAAACACAAGTGATCTCAAGTCAGAGGACATGTGCCACTTAGTGCAAACAAGGATTATTCACATTGTGACAAGCAATTGAATATCCTAGTAGGGTCTGTCCAGTACATCCAATGTACCCATGAGTCTACATCTTATTCCATGCTCGGAGCATCCTATAAGATTAGAACACATATTAGTCTCAATCATATCAAGGCTGTCTCATGTTCACCAAGATATCTCGACTAAGGACTTTATTGCCTGTCAGCCAAGCTGAACAGCTTTGAGACATTATTCAGAAGTATACGTATTGCAGCAGACAATATAACAACCTGAATAATAACCATTGCCTTTATAAACACAAGAGTTTATACATGATACTGAAAGAATCCCAAGGCCTCAAACATTAGCCTTAAGGGCATACCCCAACAGTCTCCTTGCAGCCTCTCACCAAGCACTCATTGCCATGAAGCTCGTCGACGCTAGTATCTTGTCACCATCAAATCCAGAACCTGCTACTATGCTTCTTCTAGTTTGCAGGCAAAGGTTTGTTGATGGAGATTTGAACCTTTCAATTTTTTGATTTTTTTGTTATCAGTATCCAATCTAAACAATTTTCACACTCTTCTCGTCGACGCTAGTATCTCGTCGCCATCTTCTTGAACCTGCTGCTCTTCTTCTCAAACCTGTTGCTCTTCTTTTATGATTTCACATTGAACCTTTCACTTTTGTTGATGCTATAAATATTCAAATTACTTTTGAGAGATTCTTTTACCACTCAAATCATATAACTTATTTCTAATCTAGTGTTGCCTTTTTCATTTTCTCAATGTATTCAAGTGTTGCTGCAGGAGGTTGACAATTAGTTGAGGATATAGTATTTTCATTAATATATCTTGTATGATCGAATCCATATGCATTTTAATATTATGATTGTTGCATGTGATTTGATTTTAATATTATGATTTATTATATAATGTATTTCTAGATGGAACATAGTTCGAAAATAAAAGAAAAGGCTATATGGACCTTTCCGACTACACAAATATTTTGTGATATTTGTGTTAGAGCCATTGAACAAAACATGAGACCTGATACACATTTTAATGCACCAGGTTGGAAATATGTTGTGGATAATTTTCAATAGGAAACTGGTATTATGTACGATAAGCCATAATTGAAAAATTGATGGGATCAGTTGAAGATTGATTGGAAATTATGGAAGGAATTAAAAGGAAGAGAGATTGGGCTTGGATGGAATTCTAGATTAGATACAGTGGATGCACCAGCAAATTGGTGGGCTGCAAAAATTGAGGTATGTTTTTAATTTACTTCACAAATAGAGGTTAACAATTGCTCTTTATTTTACATATGCCACTTTTACAATTTTAAGTTAACAAAGAGTATGCTAAATTTTGAAAGAAATGCATTCACCCTGAAATTGAAAGCAAAAATAATATTATGTTTGGCAATACTGTGGTATTTGGAGTCGATTGTTATACACCGACACTGCCCTAGAGGAAGATCAACATATGAATGTGGAGAATGAACAATGCTCCTTGCCTTCAGAAGCTGGTAATGACTTAGGAAATGGTGAATCATCATCATCATCCCAAGTTAAGAAAGTAGCTGGTAAGAGGAAGATTAGATAATTAGCTGTGTAAAAATTAAATAGCAATTTTACCAAATTTATGGGTCTTATGGTTGACTCCAAGGATGTTATGAGTCCTCCTGGTTGTAGTATCAAGGAAGTAATGGCTAATGTAAAAAGTCTTACTGGGCTTTCTGAAGGAGAAGAAATGCTTAATGTCACCACCCTTTTGTTTGAACAGAAGTCGAAGAGAGAGTTATGGAGTACTTTTGTCACTCTAGAAGGAAAATTGCAATGGCTACAATTTCAATATGACTTATTTAAGAAGTTTGGCCGATTTTAGATACTCCTGGATGTAGTACTTTATTAATTGTGTTTGATATTGTTGGACGTTATGTTTGTTGCCTTTGAAGTACTATATTTTTGATGTATGAATGACAATTTGCCCACTTTTTGTTATATGCATATTTGCATTGTTTATGTTTAGTTATGTTATGATTGCAATGATTATGCATATTTACTCTGTTTGTTTAGTTGATGAAATAATTTTTAATTTTATTAGAGATGGATGATATAGCAGATAGGTATTTTGGTGAAAACAATGACACTGAAGATTCAGAAAATTTTAACAGAATGAGTGAATTCACATGGTTATCAATTCAAGCAGTTGGTTCTTTGATGGCAGACTATTGCAACATTATATTATCGAAATCACCATGTATGACATCTGAATATACTGGTATGAAATGAATGGGAGATTTATTGCATGGCTACCTAGAGAGGTGCAGAAGGATGATGAGAATGGAGGTAGCTAATTTTATATGATTGTGTAATAACTTAGAACATTCTTATGATCTAAAGCCATCTAGAAATATGCCGGTTGTTGAAAAAGTAGGCATTTTTGTATTTACATTAGCTCAAGGTGCATCAAATAGAAGGGTACAAGAATGTTTTCAACATTCGGGTGAAACTATTAGTAGAATCTTCTATGAGGTTTTACTTTCAGTTTGTAAATTAGCTGGAGACTTGATTAAACCAATCGATCCAGAGTTCAGAGAGATTTCATTGCAAATATATAACGATAGACATTATATTCCTTATTTTAAAGTAAGTTATAAAATTTAATAAAATATTTTTTAGTATGAAAATAAATAAATACTATCTAATTATTATATCTTTTTGTAGGATTGTATTGGAGCTATTGATGGGACTCATATTGATGTTATAGTTCCTATTGCAGAGCAAATTTGTTATATTGGACGAAAAGGTCGGCCAATGCAGAATATATTGGCTGTATGTAGTTTTGACATGAAGTTCACTTATGTGTTAGCTGGTTTTGAGGGTACAGCTCATGATAGTCGTGTTTTAACAAAAGCAATTAACATGCCAGCATATAAATTTCCTAAACCTCCACCAGGTATGTAATTATAAAATATAAGTAAATTTAGTATGTATATTTTAACTAGAATTTTTTTCATGATTATTATAGGAAAATATTATTTAGTTAATATTGGATATTCACAAACAAGTAGATACTTGGGACCATATAGAGGAGTAAGATATCATCTACCTGATTATCAACATGGTCATCCACCGCAAGGATATAAGGAAGTATTCAATAAAGCACATGCCTCGCTAAGAAGTTGTATTGATCGAACATTTTGTTTATGGAAGAAAAGGTGGGATATATTATGTGATATGACATCTTATAATTATAAAACTCAAGTGAAGATTATAGTTGCAACGATGACATTGCATAATTATATTAGGGGAATATCATGCAATGATGCAATTTTTGAAGAGGTTGATGTTGATCCTAATTCGTTGGTGGATGAAAATTTGTCTGATGATGAAGAACCAAGCCAAGATTATCAAGATAATGTAGTTGATAGTATTCGTGATCAAATTGCTTGTAATTGTAATTTTATTTGGATATCAAATATAAAATTAACTTACGAATGTATGAGATAAATTTAACATGTGTTTGAGATATTTTATTTATTTTATTATTTTAATTTTCATACAGTTTTCTACTTAATAATATTTATAATGCTTTTTTCAACAGCAATATATAGTATTTTGACAGCAAATAGTACTGCTTTAGACACTACAGCACTGCTTTTGACCATACAGTACTGCAACAGCAGCACTTACACCAGCACCACCTGCACTGTAATCCCAAACTGGTCCTTAATCCCCTAGAAGGTGAAGCCTCAAGTTGCGCAAGACATGGTGGAACTCAAAGAGAACAACCTCTTTGAAGAAGCCCCTCCTTGCAAGCTAAGTTTCCCTTCTAGTTTTGTGTTGACTTTCCTTTTTGTTTGTTGAACATTTCTCTACATTCACCTTTGATCTTGGTAGGATGCGCATGGGTACAAGGATGGACACAAGGAAGCTCCCTCTTCTCCCCCTCTAGCTAGATAGTCCCTTAAGTGTTAGCAAGGGAATTTGAGGACTAACCTTCCCCTTGATTTGCTTTGTAAGCCATTTATTTTTTTCATTATCAACTCACCCACTCATGTATGGGGTTGATGCAATGCTTGTGTGTAATCGATATCTTCCATCAGAGTTGGACTAGTGAAGATCGGAAAGGTGACCTCTTTCCAACTTAAGGGGTCCTTTGTGAGTATCTCTTCTCTATTTTCAGCTTTCCTAGTGGTAGGTTTCTTTCTAAGCTTTAGAATCGCATGCTCTAGGTTTAGTTCAACTTCTAATCTACAATTTAGCTTTTGGTTTCTACTTATAAAATACCAAAACACTATTTTCCAATCTGTTAGTGTAATCGGTTTTCCATTAGCTATATGATACTTAACAAAATGGTTTCAAAAGCGTTGTTTGAATGTATTCATGGTTACCACCCCCCCACTAGAAACTTGTTAACTTCTAGAAATATTGCATGTGTGCCTGAGTTAGGGACCGCACGTTTGAGTAAGGCGGGAGGGACAAAAGGGAGATTGGCTTGAAGGGTAGGTGTGTGGAACCTTGAAATTTTATACTTGAGAGTTGTTCCAAGATCTCATTTAACCATGCACTACCATCCTTGAGACTCTATCCCATAACATCAAAATGTCACTAGTGACCCAAAGGCTTCATTGGACTCCGGTAGGTTGATTTTACATATTTTATCCATGGTGCACTTACTCGCACATAGATTTTTCTCAATCCCTTGTCTGACGGATGCATTTCCTTTACAAAAGGACATTTACATATTTACATAGGTGTGTCAAGATCGATTACAAGAGTTCACATTCAGGCCTTGTCTTGCAGCCCACCTCTTTCGTTGTTGTTATGTTTCCAGCTCTGTCCTTAGCGAATTCATCATTGATTAATTTGAAAGAAAAAGGAAATGATTGTAGGCGTGATTGACAATAAAATTGCAATTCGGGAGCCCATGATGAGACATGGAGGAAGGTGGCATATCGATTTTGGGAACGAAGGGAGCAAATAATACAGAATGATGATTTTAGTTATAGTGGCACCGGTGAAAGACCCTATGTCTAGAACCAATTTTCATTGGTCTGTCTTACCTTTAACGTGACTCAAATGTATTGAGAGTGGCTTCCTGATCTTGTCCAAGGTATTAACAGCAGCCAAGTCCGATATCGTCGTGGATTTGCCTTCTAGTCAAACATGAAGATGGATTGCTGATATGAAGATCAAAGATTTATTTTTTTTAGAAGGAAAACTAGAGGGAAAGAAAAGAAAAATAAATTTTTTGTTGTTTCCTTGGGTGGAAGGAAAAATTTAAGTGAAAAAATGGATGAAAAATTTTATAACTTTTCATCAAAACTTTTTCACCCAAATCGGATGAAAAAATTGAAGAAAACACAATGCCACTTTGCCTAACTTTCGAAATTAATTTCTTTTACTTTTTCTTCCTTCCAAGAAAACAGAATATAAATTTTTTTTTTTTCTAAAATTTTTTTTTCTTACAATTTTTCATTCCTTACAGTTTTTTTTCCTTTCAAAAAACCAGAGGGAGATAATTGAGGTCCCGCTTTTCCTTCTAACTAAACATGAAAAAGTCTAATTTTTGTGCAACTATTTTTAGCTTTTTGATTGTTTGGTAGCTATTTTGACTTTTAAGCGCTTTATTTTATAGCTGTTGGATTTGTTATAGCCAATTCGTTGGCGAGTGCTGTTGGACTTTAATTCCGTATAGCAAAAATATAAATATATATATATAATTAATAGCTAAATTTGCTGAATTAGATATATGCCTTTTTTATATAATAGAAATCTAATGGTGTTTAAATCGATAAATATGGATACTATAAAAATATAAATTTAAAAGCTTTACATGATAGAAACTAGAAAGTTTGACGTGATAAATTGTAATATTTTTATTAATATAAATATAGTGATATTTTGTTCCATGACAAGAAATGGTAGATAAATAGTTGGACCATGATTGTATTATGAAATGAATGGGCAAAAGATGACAGAAAGGCTTCCTGATGGGCCTCACTAAGAAATTTAGTGTGATCCATGTAAGCTTTACCCAATGACATACACTATTCGGCCCGTTCGAAGAATGCCCACTTAGAAACCTCTCGAGCATTATGAAATGAATGGGCCAATGTTAGCTAAGATGACAGATCACAGAAAGGTTTCCTGATGGGCCTCACTGAGAAATTTAGTGTGATCCATATAAACTTCACCCAATGATATCCACTATTCGGCCCGTTCGAAGAATGCCCACTTAGAAACCTCTCGGGCCTGTCCTCCCGCTCCTCGTGAAAATTAATTTAGTTGGTTATCTTAGGTTACTTAGATTAACTTAGATTACTTTATTTTTCTAATTAAATAATTGTAGTAATCTTTAAATTTAAAATTAACAAAATTTTATTATTTAGGGTACTTTAAATACTATATTTGATTGGAAATTAATTTTCACGAGCTGAATTAAGATATGAACCAACGTAAAATTTAAAATGGTTCTGTAGGTAAACATGTGGACCTCACATGTTTTAATTAATTAAATAATCATTGCTATAAAAACAGAAAAAACTAATTTTGTTAATAATTAACGCTTAAATCATAACATTTGTAGACTTTAAAACTATAACATTTACAATTTTGTTATTTTTTCAAAATTACAAAAATAAAAAAAAAACAACACTTAAATCATAGCATAGATAATGACAAGTAAGAAAAACTCATAAAATAATATTTATTATTTATTATTATAAGCATTAGAAGCTTGAATTAGCATTACTATTTTAGAAATTGTATTTTGTAATTAAGAAACAAAACTATAAATGATATATTTTCAATATATATGTTTACTTATTTATCAAATTAAATAAAAAAAATAATGTAATTTCAGCATCCCAATTCAATTCTTACATTACTGAAACTATTTGATCGGTTGTAAGTTGCCCAAAAAAAAAGAATGTGATTAATGGAATGAGATTAATAAGTTATCATCACTCATAAAATTATTAAATTATGCAAGAATTCTGTTCATCCATAGTGTATCTGGCAATTACACAGTCATTTAATGGTATTATAATAGTGTAGCAGGGTGACGTTATACTCGATGACGGCGGTGTTGATGTCCACACTGTGAGTCCGAAGCCTTGCAAAGCCCTGCGCCATCCGGAACGCTCCCCGGCCGCCGACCACCGCGAGCTCTCGCTCCGTCTCCATCACCGGGTTCCTCGAAAACACGCTGAACGAGCTGCCGTTGTGAGGCCCCCCCTCGAACCCGAAGTCCGCGCCGAGCACAAGCATCATTGTCGTCCGCGCCGCCTGAATGTAGAAACCCCGCGCGTGGCCGACGAGCTCGGAGTCGGCCTCCGGCCCCGATGTGAGCGGGTCGTCGATGGCCCACACGTTGCCGAAGGCCGATAGGGGTAGGGGAGAGGAGAGATTCTTGTCGCTGGCCACGAGCACAGCGGTGGGGTTCGGGCCGCTGACGGTGTCGTGGAGGAAGAAGTGAAGGTCGGTCACCTTCGGTTTGCCGAAGGGGTGGTGGGATCGGCGTGCGGCGGTCGCGAGAACCGCGAGGGTGGCGGCGAATGCGATCAGGGGAGCTGCCCTCGCCATTGTTTGTTCCTTGGATGATCGGAAGAGCTCGCTTCCCGTTCTCTTCTCGAGAGGGTTTTGAAAAAGAAACGATCCTCTCCGATTTGGAAATGCAGCATTTGTGCTCGTTGATTACTGATCCATCCAAGATCTTGAAGGATTTTGAAGAAAAAATTTCTTGTATTGGAGTGAATAGTTTCTATTATTTCCTAGTAGGAATTCAAAAATCTTCTTTTCCTGACGGTTCTAATTATGAGACGGTTTTACAAGGATTGATTAGGTTCATTTAATATAACCTATCCTTTATAAAAATTTATTGCCATATAGAAAAAAGTAAAGATTTTATGAAAAAATTCCTTAGCAGAAGAGAAATCCTAATTACGTCTCATGTGATTTAATCCCTAACTTAATTTAAGTAATATATTGTTTCTGTTTTTAATTTAGAAATATTAAAGACAGATAATGAAGAGTGATTAGAATCCTGCAAAATATCCTTTTATAAAAATTCTTTAGGAAGACTTTTAAATTGGTTGACTTTTTACAATAAATTCTTTGACTCATTACAATAAATTGTTTGACTTTTTTACTTATGTTTATTCTTTCATAAGTAAAATCATATAAAGAGTATTTTTTTTATATTGATTTTTTTGCCTTGTGATCTGGAAACAAATCTGGGTTAGACCAATTTTATTTTGACGATATTTGCCAAATGGAACGGACGAGAGGAGCTATTTACAAGAGAGTAAACAATAATGTTGACTTTTTACACTAAATTCTTTTACTTTTTAAATAATTTCTACAAAATTCGATTAATTTCAAAAAAAAATCCGGTCAAATTTTTATAAAATCCAGTTAAATTCCTACGAAATCTGATGAATTTTTAAGAAATCTAGTTAAATATCTACTAAATCTAGATAGTTTTTTTTGAAACCCAACAATTTTTACGAAATCTAGTTAAATTTCTAAAAAATTTATTTTAAGATTAGTGTATATATACTACATAGAAAAAATTACTAGACCCTAGTTAAATTTTTATGAAATCGAATTAATTTTTTTATAAAATCCAATTAATATCTACAAATTTTGATCAGATATTTTCGAAATCCGATCAATTTCTAGAAAATCCGATTAAATTTATACGGAATTCAGTTAATTTCTACTAAATCTGCTTAAGCTTCGTACACTGAAAAAGAAAATATTAGTAACTGTCAAGACCAAATACAAGGATGAAGCCGTCAAAATTTATTTAAGAAAGTATTATATCACAACCCGTAACAAACTAGGCCCAGAGATTTAGGCTTTTAACCCAAAGTTTATAAATTCGAATCCAGAAGTTAAAGACTCAAACCTCTAGACCTAGCTTGTTACGAGTTATGACCTAACAGAAAGAGAAACTCAATTGCACTACCACGAATCTTTAACTAGTTTCTTCAAATACAAGAATAGCATATGCATACGCTAATAATGTTATATCAATTCATAATCTTTCTTATAGTCCACAGCAACAGTTTGAAGGAACCAGAAGATACCAGTGCACCATCACTAATGTGCTTGGTACCAGAAAACTCAATTGGACCGCTACAAAGTACAAACTCAGCAACGGAGCGTGCTTTTTCGACATCTGCTAGAGAAAGCAAGCATATGAGCCATATACTTTATCCAGACAAAACCAGTATTCAGGGAGCTCCTAACCAATTTCTCAGATTCATCTTCAGTTCTTGGCGTGCCATTTTGCAAACGCCTTTCTTCAGAAGCACAGATTTCCAACTCCCTGCAAAATAAATTAAATTTAAAAACCATAAACTATTACTCAGCTTTGCATAAAAGAAGTAAAATAAATGCATTACATACTTCTCCTCCTTGGCCTTTCTCTTCTAGCGTCTGTCCTTTTTGGCAGCCTGCTCACTGACTTTAGTATCGTCCTGATCCCCACTCACAAGAATATCGACATCAGAATCCTCTGAGTCTTCTAGTGAAACCTGAAGAGGAAGAACACAAGTAATTCTTCCTGGCTGTACAAGAATCTCTATTCATCATTTTATATTTGGTTAAGTCATCTTTATGCTGCAAATCAAGAAATGTTTCATCCTGGGAAGAGGCACCAATATGGTCATCATCGATAACTTTGTCACAAGTTCTGCTCAACACTGCCAGCATCCTCTGCATAAGATTTCTTCACTCCAAGAGATACTCTCTTTCTTTCATTATTAGTCTGATCGTCCTTACAAGCTACTCAAAGTAAATAAAGGACCATGGTATAAAAAATCAATCTATATCAACCTGTAATACCGACTAGTCCAATCATAAATTACTACACCCATATGTACTTACTAGTATCTTGAACTTTCACCCATACTAATGTGCACCAATTTGACAAGGGTGGAAGAGCATTAATTTGTAAGTTACTTGCTACAATGTTCAAGAGCACAGTTTAGCTCCACACTGCCAAACTCTCTTTATATAATAAAAATAAGTAATAATAAATAATATTATCTATCAATTGAATTGTTTCTAGAACATCAAAATACATGCTATAATCTATATATTTTTGAAATTCATGATCATCAATACTCTTTGCTAATTTGTTATGCTAGAAATTGTAGAGCCGGTCAAAATTGGATCAAAAGTTATAACTAAATGACTTCTTCCAATCAACTCATGAATCCTTTTATTCGCTTAAAAAGGATGGAGACCAATGTATTGTAAGCTCTTGACCAACTGTATTCTAGGAGTGATTGCATGTGAAGCTAAACCTGCATTAATACACTGTAAATGGAATTATGGAAGCCTCTGACTTAATTTGACTCATGGTACTTTCAGCTTGCATTTTGTGCCTCATGATACTTTCAGCTGCTCTTATCAAGCATCCTTGCAGCTGATCTCAAGCTTAACTTTTTATTGCTGTCAATTCCAAGTGGAACCTCGAATATACTCGTAGTATCAAGATATGGTATATTGTAATTTGAATTAGTCTAACTATATGAACCAAACATTTGTTCTTTTCAATCTTTGTTGCAAAAGTATTATTATCTATGAGGAGAGCACCCAGCCTGTATCTGGAGAGTTCTTAGAGTGCTCTTGGAGCAAAAGTTAATACCAATATTTGACTAGTTAAGTTATATTGCATTGCTAAATGTAATTCTCAAGAATTGCCTCGGCTCATTGCTTGATTTAGGATGCTGAAAGTTATATAATTATGCCATAAGAAATCAATCAGAGATTCAAAAGGGTGAGGAAACTTCAAATTGACTATACATTTTAAATTAAATATAATGATTTTGTATCTGTGGATATGTCACAAGACTGATGATTGCATAGTGTAATTATTTAATAGAATTTGTCTTTGATGTGTCATTATTCTGGGTTTTACATTGTTTAGAGTCAGAATTTTCTTCTAACCAACAGTGCTAACTCTTCAAAAATACTCATGTTGGTAGCTTAAGCATTTCTAACAATGTGTTAAGATTTTATTTTTTTTTTCTTAAATGAGAACTCAGAACGGTGTATGATGTTACCAGGGCTGGAATTGATCTTATTACATTGATGGTCTAGTCTTCAATCCAGATGGAAATCTACTTATTCTTTAGGTGCAGCCATCAAGGTAACTGATCTCCATACTCTCATTTTTTTCATTATCAATCTGATAGTCCAAGAAAATCAGAAGCTACTCAAAGTAAAAAAGGAACCTTGTCAACATGTATTACAATTAGAATATTAGATAAGAGAGTAGTCATCAGATTGCATGCTTCTTAAACATTTCACCGACAGGGGATATGAAAAGAAAGAAGATTTCAAATCACTAACTCATTAAACAAGTATGATATGTAATAGGACTTGAAAAAAAAAGTGGAATAAAAGGAACTAAAAATTTCTCTTACAAGCTTACCTAATAATAGGATTGAATTACCAGTACTCTGCATTGACCTTCACAACCTATCTTCTTAACTGAATTTAAGGTTTTCAAAAGTCTACCCAAAGTCTACCCTTATGAATCTAGACCATTTTGGGAAAGCAAAGAAATAAGTATGTTTAACATTTTATCTTGAAATTTGGTTGAATGCAAAACCCGATCTAGTTGGAGTCGAAATATTTTTTCTTTCTGATCGGATATCTCTTTGACCACCATGTCAAAAATCAGCAGGTATTGTAAAAGGCAGATGTTGTAGTGTTATCTGCGCCACCTCACACCATCCCTCCTTCCCCAACACCCAGATGCCGAGCCCCGCTTCCTGTTCTGGTTGATCCATATTTTGGATCATAGACATCATCACCACCTTCTCCCTCAAGTTCATAAGCCAAGGTTTTGCCAACATGAGCTTTGGTGGGAAAGGCAGGAATAGTGAAAGCGGTGCTGGAGCTTCAATCGGAACGAAAGACTTACCCCTAGGCCTTGCCGCAAGATCATACGTCAGCAAGCAAAACTTTGAAGAGAAGTAGTTAACAATGAATAAGCAGTAAAGAACTCCACTGCAGATGATGCTATTGTGCTTGCAGAAATACGGCATAGATTGCGTAAGAGCTATCACACACATCTGAGTCTTCAACTCGTAAACATGAACGGAGACGTCGCAATTTTTGTCGTCAATGGCGCATACGTTGCAGCAAACGATGGCAACAGTGTAGTTGTTGGTTTGTCGGTCAACGGACATGGCGATGGTACTGGAAATAGCGCTATTGACAACGGGCCCGCGGGACAATTGCTTTTGGTCTCCGGTGACAGGGTTGCAGACGAAGAGCGGACTCATGATATGGTTGCAGGAGAAGAGCGGAGCTATAGTTTCTTCAAGCTCTCCACGGGCTATCACGCAGACTAGCCCAGAGGACGCAACAATTTGCTAGCTCGTCTTCTCGACCGAAGGGAAGCAGGCGGTGGTCCATCGACGGAGGCTCGGGTTGTATACCTTGCCCTCCAGTGAGTGGAGGTAGACCTCAGTGAAAACGAAGAACAATGCCATTTGCGGAGATGGAAGGATAGCCCATGGGCATTGCACCATCGTGTGCCATCGTTTGGAAACTAAGCTGGCGTTGCGAATGCTTGAGAAGAGCAAGAGAGAGCATCTTCTCCAGGAGGTCGTTTGGGAGAAGGTCATCCAAGGAAACCGGTGGGTCCTCTTCTTCCTCCTTTTGGAGGCTCTCCGAAGACATTGATCTCCCTATAACTCACGGGCAGAGTTTGAGGGGGTCATCGTTGGCATGCAAAAGCGGCTGATCTCCAATAGTATTATAGTAACAATAAATAAGGGAGAGACTGCATGAACAGATTAATTTGGCTATGTTTACTGAAATTGCAATCAAATCATTCCTTAATTAAATTCGAAAACCATACTCAAGTACAAATTAAATTCCTTAATTTATTAACCTTCTATGCTCAGCTTTTTCTAAGTATAGGTGGCAATTAAGATGCGTACCATAAATATATCAAATCAAATAAAAATAATATTTTTACCGTTTCTCTCTATAAAAAATATAAAACCCAATTCACGAGTCATATAAATGTTAAAAATCATATTCTTACCATTTATCTCTTTAAAAAAATATAAATTTTTAAGGTAAGAGTCATATAAATGTTGCTTCTAGATTAGCATATCTTACACCATAGAGTACAATAACAAAGACCTTGCCTTCGTATCATTTGAATTTCAAATGCTATGCCTACTACATTGTACCTTTCTTTCAGCCTTTCAAACAACTTGATCAATCTATGATTGACTGGAGAAGAGTATGCTTGATGCTGTAACTACACCAAACAGCTTCAAGGAACCCTGATTTCTCAAAAAAACATGAAGCTGTTTAGATTTTGGCTAGGAGGACAAACAAGTCGCAGGACCATTTCTGCCGCTGCAATCTGCTGTTCTTGAATCGTTTCATTAACAAGTAATTCCCTGCAACAACAACATCAAATTGAGCAATGAATAATCATACAATAGATAGGAAACAATAGGAGATGAAAGCACAATCAAGATAAATAACTCACAACAGTGGCTAACTTCTCAGATGTGAAATCCTGGAAAAGCATCTCCGGTATAATTGGCCAATTCATGAAAATATTTGCAAGAATATATAATTCAACTTTGTTCTGTAGCAGATTATCCACTCGGTCAGAAGATGAGCTCGATATGCAACAACACATGGATACTCTTGCTAGTTACAATTCAATAACCAGAAGAACACAATGCAGTAGTACTTGCCTGCAATAAAATTCATACCAACTTAAGTTAAAACCAAGGTTTAAAATCTCGGTATGCACCGATATATTAGTCCCCAATATGTATTGCCCGTATCGACACGGGTAGAGGTGGCCATGGGCCGTGCCCGGGCCGGCCCGGGCCCGGGCCCGCCAGAAATCGGGCCGTGCCAGGCACGGCCCGATTGTAATCGTGCCGTGCCGGGCACGGCACGGCTGAAATTTCGCCCGGCCCGGCACGGCACGCGGCACGATTAGGCGTGCCGTCGCCGGCACGGCTCCGCCGGGCCGTGGGCACGAATCCGGCCCGCGGGCCAGATCCGGCACGCGGGCCTGGCACGGCCCGCGGGCTAACGGCGGCACGTGGGTCAAATACGGCCCAACGGGCCGAATTAGGCACGCGGGCCGTGTTGGGCCCGGCCCGGTTTTGGCCCGTGGGCCGAATTTGGCCCGTGGGCCGAATTTAAAAAAAATATTTTAATAAGTAAATTACTTAATTAAAATATATAAAAAATGAAAAATAAAAAAAAAATTAAGAATGTATATTACACAAATTTTTGAAAAAATGTTAAACTTTTATATATTTTAGACCGGACCCATTACAGGCTGCCTACGTATCCCACTCAAAGGAGGAATCAGGTCTACGTAGTTCTCTTTTTACAACTCTTTTTACAACTCTTTTTACAACTCTTTCTACAACTCTTTCTACAACTTTTTTACAACTTTTTTTATAATTATTTATTACAACGTTTATCCATTGGTGCTTCCGCTTGCACTTCCAAGACTTTGTTCATCATTATCCGATGAAGTTGAATGACCACCTTTATCTTGAAGACGATCTTCAGCATCTAGCCAATCTTTAAGACAAATACACATTTCCACGCTTTCTTCGTTCATTCGGCTTCGCTTCTCGTCCAGCACCCTGCCGCCTGCACTAAAACAAGACTCCGATGCTACAGTAGACACCGGAGGAGTTAGTAGATCACGTGCCATGGCAGAAACCACAGGATATGATTTTCCTTGTGATCTCCACCATGATAAAATATCAAAATTATCTATTTGTTCTTCTGTGAGTAAAGATGTATGATTATTTTCTAAAAAAAAATGTTAATTCATTAAAATTACTAGATCTACTTGTTGATGTTCCTTTTCTATTTAAAATTGAGCGTATTCTTCCTGTAATATTTTTACTACTAGTAGATACATTAGTTTGAGAGGATGTTGGATTCATTGTATGTCCAAATTTTAAATTATAAACATTATACATTTCATCTAATAAGGTAGAAATTTTATTTTTTTCTCATCTACTCCTTCAAGTTCCATATTTCTATAATATTCATCTAATAAAATATGAACACCTTCTAATTTTAATCTAGGATCCATAATTGAAGCTAAACAATATAAAGGAGATATATTTTTCCAATATTTTTTAAATTTTGTTTCCATTTTAAAAATTACTTGAAAAACATTTTCATCATGTCTATATTGAGAAAACATTTCACTAATTAAAACTAAATGTTCTAAAATTAAACATGATGTAGGATAATAAACACCAGATAAATGAGTGCTAGCTTTATAAAAAATTTCTAAAATTTTATGTAATAATTTTGCTTTATCCCAATCATTTTCTTCAATGTTTCCATCAGGCATTCTTTTATTATAAAATAATGTAAGAGGATCCTTAAATGGAAAACATGTTGTTAGCATATCATAAGTAGAATTCCATCGTGTTTTAATATCAAGTTTAAATTTTTTATATGACAAACCATAAGATTTACATGTTTGTCTAAAATCTTGATTTCTAGAAGTAGAAGAAGTAACAAATCTAACAGCATTTCTTAATTTAGTTACATGTTCATCTACTTCTCTTATTCCATCTTGAACACATAAGTTTAGAATATGGCATGCACATCGTATATGAAAAAAAGCACCATTAAATATTGGATTTAACAATCTTTTTAATTTATCAATTGCACTATCATTATTACTTGCATTATCAAAACTAATTGAAAAAATTTTATTAATTATATTATATGAATGTAAAATGCTATGAAATTGTCTAACTATAGCATTTGCAGTATGAGGAAATTCAAAAATTTTAAATGCAATAATTCTTTTTTGTATAAAAAAATCACTATCTATCCAATGTGCCGTAATACACATGTATGACTGATCAGAATGATTACTGGTCCAAATATCAGATGTTAAAGAAAGACAAGAAGTTAATGTAATTAAAACTTGTAAAAGATTAGTTTTATATTCAGAAAAAATTTTTATAGCATCCCTACGCATGGTTTGTCTACTTATTTTTCTATATTTAGGTTGTAGTGATTTATGTATAAATTTTTCAAATTTATAATTTTCTGCTAAAGAAAATGGTTGTTCATCCCAAACAATAAATTTAGCTAATTCTTTTCTAAGAACTTCAGTAGAATAATTAAAAACTTCAAAAGAACTAGAGGAAAGGTTGAGAGTAGCCTGTGCACGATCGATTTGAGTTTGATGGCTTTTGATGTGGCGAGTCAAATGACCAGTTCCACCCGATGATTTGCAAGTCAGGACTTTTTTGCATTTCTTGCAGCTGGCTCTTTCTTCGCCGTTGATCATCACCACATCGAAGCTCTTCCAAACGTCGCTCGTGCGTTTTCTTGAGCCCGACGCAGTAGACTCGTGAGGGTTTGCACTGCATCCCTCCTCTCCCTGCATAGTGTTAGTAGGCTCAAATTCAACATGCTTTTGCTGTTGTTGATTTGGGTCGTAAAGCGGAGGGTTGGCATCTTGATCTTGATCGGGGGGCATAACGGGGTTAGTTGTCCCTATTAGCTCCTGCTCTAATGCCTCAATCTCCCATGGCAAATAATCCCATGTATTGTTAAATCCCGCCATTAATTCTACATATAATATTTAAAGTTAGTGAAAAAAATTTATAAAATAAGATTAAATACTTACTAATAATAAATTATACATTAAAAAATTACCTTATCACGTGTTTGAAGATCGCTTAATAAGAACTAAGAAGTTGAGGTTTCAGCCTTCAATAACCTTAATTTAAACATAATTATGAAAAAAATTTATATTAGAATAATTTAAATTTAAGTACAATTACATTATAAAAGACTAAAAGTAAATTAATTTACTACTTACTTGATCTTCTCCACGTGACTAGACCGAGGGAGCTTTGAAATCTTGATGGCTAATTGAAACTCAAGACTTAGAAAAGAGATTAAGAGAGTATTAAGAGAGAATGAGAAATTAATCCAAGTTAATTGAAAACTTGTGTGAAGAAATGAGAGGGTTGGGGGGTCAATTTATAGGGATGAATTGGGTATAAATTTACATATTTATCCCCTATTTTTAATTATTAAAAGGGGCTAAAATGGTAATTTTATAACATAAAGACAATTATATCCCTAACTTTTAAATTTTTTCAAACCGTTATAGGGGTATTTGGGTAAAAACACATGCCAAAATCAAATTTTCTACCGTTGGCGCCTAAACCACGCGTGCCGTGCCCGTGCCGGCCCGCGGGCCGTGCTCGGCACGGCCCGACCACGGGCCGTGCCCGGCTCGGGCCGTGCTGGGCCGTGGACCGGGCCCGTTGACTTGGTCAACGGGCCGTGCCGGGCCGTGCGGGCCGCGGGCCGGCCCGGCCCGTTGGCCACCTCTAGACACGGGATAGTAGCAGTGTTGGATATACTGACACTACTAGTATCGATACCAGTACTAGTATTAAAACCCCACAAGAGATAGTGACCTACAAAAGTTTACTAAGCATGCGGACTTCAACATATCAGTAGCACATATTTAAGGACTTTCAAATATGAGGACTATAACACTACAAGATAAATATGAATTACATGGAACCGATGTTATACTTTGGTACTTGAGCTTTGTTGGTATTTTTAGTTTCAAATGTTAATTTAGATAAATCCCAGATAGTGATTAATTTTAATTTTAAGGTTGCAAGGAAATATAGGATGGAATTGGTGGAGTACGTCAAAATCAAAATAAAGATAAATATTTAAATTACAACCAATGAGATAACATTTTAATTTATAAGTACTTTTATTCTAATTTCAGTCAAATATATCACAATAATCACTTATTCTATTTTTTTTCCAAGTTTCTAAGACACGTTGGATCAAATTGGAGAGGCGGGACTAGTTTAAAAACAATGCCACTATCCCTTCAGAGAATGAGTTACTTTGATAGCTAGGGCACCACCTATTTATGAATCCATGTTTTTTTTTCTTCAAATACTATACTTGACCTGTTTAAGTTTTCTTTTGCAAAGTTGTTAACATTGAAGATGATGTTGTAATAATGCTGATAACATTTTAGCATATTATTCACATTGATATTCAAATCAAGCAATGAAATACCAATCTGAAGAACCGGTATTCCCAGTTTATACTAGTTTGAGCTTTGATTGATACACTAGTCTAGACTGATTTTATAAATCTTGATTTGAATTTGAATGGATTTAAGTATTATAGGTATATATATGAATAATTATTTTAAAAAAAAATTGGTGATACATTTTATCCCATTGTTGGCATAGTTTGTTTCCCATACCTGACTCTTTTTTTTTTCATTTTTTGCTTGTTAATTGGTTTTCTGAGTAAGACACTCTGTATTTAGTTTGTTTTCATTGAGTTTTATTCAATATATGTATCAAATAAAATGTATTTCGGTTGATTGTTTGACACAATGTTGGGGCATGCAGCGACCAAGCAAAGTCTTCATCTACAATAAAATGTCAGGAGATCATAGTAAGCAAAACTTCTCTCAATCGGGTTTGATGTATATTATTTAATTAGTTTGTGTAATTTCAGAACTAAATCTCTGTCCATCCTTCACCTTGTTAGGCATGTAGAGAAATTGATGAAAAGAAGCTCACATCCAACAGATTGATGCTTCCTTCAAAATTTATAGCATATTTAAATTTTAATCAAAGGAAGATTGACCAAGACTCATATTTAGTTGCAGAGAATCACTGACCAACTACTATCAAAATCTAGAGAATTAACTGTTATATTACATAGTAATCTCTGGAATCCATAGTCCTTATATGCAAAAGAAGGCTTACCAAGAGAAAGCCCATGCTGATGGCAAAATGTATAACTAGATCTTTGCTCATTCAAATTACTTGGTAAACATCCTGATTCCTACCAAATATATATATATATATATATATATATATATATATATATATATATATATATATATATATATATATATATATATATATATATTATAATGTCATATTGAATATATTTGAAAATTAGCAAAAATTCATCATCTACCTCAATAAACAACGATAAAGGCACCAAATGTAAGCACGATGGATGATTTGGTTATTTATAACAAACATGGGCCAATCAAAATCGTTAACAAACAAATAGTCAAAACCAAGGTTATAAATCCCAGGTATCAGTCCAGTATTGAATTAGTGGTAACAAGACATAGTATACCATTACCTATTTCATATTGGACTACTTGTACCAAGTGGTACGAGTCAATTTTTGAAACCATGGTATAAACTCTAAATATAATTGGATCAAAATTTATGTATAATATTCAAATCCTAGATTTAAAAACATAATATTCAAATGCATAAATATTGCATACTAATATGGCCACTGTGAACCATGTCATACTTGGATTTATATATACATGGTAATGCAATTTGATGTATCAAGAAGATTTTTAGAGAGCTGACTTAATCATCTGTACCTGCCACTTTGATGCAATTTCATGGCATTGTAGAAACTACATGAATTGATAAATCTTTATACATGAACACATGCTAGATTTTGTGGCTTATAAGCATTGTTTTAATATTATATTTAAGGGGAAAACACTACCGTCCTGGTTGGGGTAGCAACTGTATACTATACTGAGCTGCTCCTAGTTCCGGACAAGGAAGCTAGAGTCAAACAAGATTTTAAAAAAAGTACGCTCCCAATAATTAAAACAAGAAATCTATTTAATTAAGTTGAAAGCAAGAAATCAATTTTAAAGGGGTAATATTCTCATAAATTAGCGCACCTTGCATTGCATACAAGCATGTTGAAAGGAGTTAAAACAGGAATGTTTTGTATAACTAATTAACCTAAAAAACAATACATAATATGCAAACATTAACAAGAAAATATGTATACGTTTAATCTAAGCAAAAAGCTAATACATTTTATAACTAGACAACAATTTAAACTTAATGAGATAGTCTAACTAATTAAAGTAAAACAAAATTCGTAATCATGATAAGAGTAACTAACTTACAAATAATTATCTATTATCACCTTCGGACTCCATTTCCATTTTAAATTTTTTTCCCACCGGCGCTGGCAATGGAGGTGGATGCCGTTCTCTCATACGATAACCTTTTCGAGAGAATCCTTTCTTTCTTGCCTACCACCATCCTAATCAATGCCGCCGCCGTCTCCAAGCGATGGCATGCTTTCGTAAAGCGCCCCTAGATCATCACTAGGCCTTCAGAGGCGGCATGGTATTTTATGAAGATCTTCATCGGTTACAACCCTCGCGTCCCTATCGTTACCGGCTACAAACCCATCATCCATGTCGTTTACGACCAGAGCCTTTGGCGCTGATGGTTCGCCGTAGGGCCCCCTGTCATCAGGTACACATACGCCATCAGCTCCGGTGGACTGATTTGCTTCATAAAGGCCGGTAAACTCTTAGCTTCAACCCTATTACTAAAGCTAAGAGGATACTGCCTTGCAATTCCCATCTTGGAGTAAAGACCTCGCGCAGTATCGCCATGTCCGCCAGCCCCAAAAACTATATCATAGCCATGGTCGACTACGAGAACTCGCAATTATCCGTTTGGATCTATGAATCAGAGATGAAGAATTGGCTACAAGCACACTCCCAACTGATGAATGAGTACTCGCAACTGATGAATGAGTTTAAACTCTGTTCGTGTGTTATATGCGGCAGCGTGCTCTACTCTCTTCTCGCTGCTAACGACAACATCACGCATTGGATTTTAAGGTATGATCTCTCTCTAAAGCCGTGGTCTACCTTTGCTGTTACGTTTCCAGCACCGTTCTTGGCGAATGCGAATCAACATTTGATTAATTTGAAAGAAAAGGTCATAATAGTAGGCGTAATTGATAAGAAAATTATAATTTGGGAGCTCCACAACGAGGCGTGGAGGGAGATGGCATGTCGGCAACGAGCAACAATTTCATTTACAGCGGCGCTGGCAAAATACTTTATGTCCAGGATTTCTTATCACCAGGTGTCTTGACCTTTGATATGACTCAAAAATGTTAGGAGTGGCTCCCCGATCTTGGTAGTAGACTAAAGCGAAGCTATCGTGGAGTTTCCTTCCAGCCAAACATGAAGATAGATTGTTAGATTGCTGATATGAAGATTGACTGCTGAGTTTTACTTGTGCTTCATTTTTTCTATTTACAATAATTTTAGCCAATCATGAAGATAGATGGCTAGATTGCTGATATGAAGATTGACGGCTAAGTTTTACATGTGCTTTGTTTTTTCTATTGTACATTGTTAGCCAAATATGAAAATAGATTACTAGATTGCAGATTACTGCCATGAAGAATGACTGCGGAGTTCTACTTGTGCTTTATTTTTTCTATTGTGTAATAATTTTAGCCAAACATAAAGATAGATTACTAGATTGCAGAATGCTGACATGAAGATTGACTGCTGAGTTTTACTTGTGCTTTGTTTTTTTATATTATGCAATAATTTTTTACTTTTCGATGAATCTCTCTGCTATTTTAATGCTATAATTCTGTTTTGACTTGTCACTGCCTATTAATTCTGCATTTCAGTTGATTCAGTTTTAGCATTCTCTAACTTATTTAAACTAATTTTCATTTGCATGGTTTAACTCATCAAACAAGGAACTAAAAACTTTTCTCACAGACTTAACTAATAATAGGACTGACTTACCATTATTGCCTTTTTTTCTTCTGAAGTCTAAACTCGTTACTAGGATACTCTGCATTGGCCTCACAACCTATCTTCATAGCTGAATTTACTCTTCTCAATCTAGACCATTTTGGGAGAGCAAAAAAATGAGTATGTTTAACATTTTATCTTGAAATTTGGTTGAATGCAAAACCCGGTCCAGTTGTGGTCCAAATCTTTTATCTTTCTGATCTGATATTTCTGTGACCACTGCCACTTGTTCTGCACCATGTCAAAAATCAACTAAATGACTTCTTCCAATCAACTCATGAATCCTTTTAGTTGCTTAAAAATGATGGAGACCAATGTGTTCTAAGCTCTTGACCAACTGTGTTCTAGAAGTGATTGCATGTGAAACTAAACTTGCATTAATACACAGTAAATGGAAGTATGGAAGCCATTGACTTTATTTGACTAATGGTACTTTTAGCTTGCGTTTTGTGCCTCGTGATACTTTCAGCTGCTCTTATCAAGCATCCTTACAGCTGATCTCAACCTAAACTTTTTATTGCTGTCAATTCCAAGTGGAGCCTCGAATATACTCGTAGTATCAAGATATGGTATATTTGAATTAGTCTAACTATATAAATCAAGCATTTGTTCTTTTCAATCTTTGTTGCAAAAGTATTATTATCTATAAGGAGAGCACCACCCTGTATCTGGAGAGTCCTTAGAGTGCTCTTGGAGCAAAAGTTAATACAAATATTTAACTAGTTAAGTTATATTGCATTGCTAAATGTAATTCTCAAGAATTGTCTCGGCTCATTGCTTGATTTGGGATGCTGAAAGTTATATAATTATGCCATAAGAAATCAACCAGAGATTCAAAAGGGTGAGGAAACTTCAAATTGACTATGCATTCTAAATTGAATATAATGATTTTGTATATGTGGATATGTCACAAGACTGATGCTTGCATAGTATAATTATTTGAACAAAATTTGTCTTTGATATGTCGTCATTCTGGGTTTCACATTGTTTAGAGTCAGAATTTTCTTCTAACCAACAGTGTCAAACTCTTCAAAAATACTCTTGTTAGCAGCTTAAGCATTTCTAAAAATGTGTTAAGATTTTATATTTTTTTTCTTAAACGAGGACTCATAACGATGTATGATGTTACCAGGGCTGGAATTGATCTTATTACATTGATGGTCTAGTCGTCAATCCAGATGGAAATCTACTTATTCTTTAGGTGCAGCCATCAAGGTACCTGATCCCCATAGTCTCATTTTTTTCATTATCAATCTGATAGTCCAGGAAAATCAGAAGCTACTCAAAGTAAAAAAGGAACCTTGTCAACATGTATTACAATTAGAACATTAGATAGGAGAGTAATCATCAGATTGCATACTTCTTAGACATTTCACCGGCAGAGGATATGAAAAGAAGAAGATTTCAAATCGCTAACTCATTAAACAAGTATGATATGTAATAGGACTTGAAAACAAAGTGGAATAAAAGGAACTAAAAATTTCTCTTACAAGCTTACCTAATAATAGGATTGAATTACCAGTACTCTGCATTGACCTTCTCAACATATCTTCTTAACTAAATTTAAGGTTTTCAAAAGTTTACCCTTATGAATCTAGACCATTTTGGGAAAGCGAAAAAATAAGTATGTTTAACATTTTATCTTGAAATTTGGTTGAATGCAAAACCCAGTCCAGTTGGGGTCGAAATATTTTCTCTTTTTGATCGGATCCCTTTGACCACTGCCACTTGTTCTGCACCATGTTAAAAATCAGCAGGTACCGTGAACCCAGCAATACACGTAGATGAAATCATCGATGCCACAACTATAGAATGTAGTAGGCATAGCATTTGAAATTCAAATGATAGAAGGGCAAGGTCTTTGTTATTGTACTCTATGGTGTAAGATGTGCTATTCTTGAAGCAACATTTATATGACACTTACATTAAAATTTATATTTTTTAAAGAGAAAGGGTAAGAATATGATTTTTTAACATTTATATGACTCGTGAATTAAGATTTGTATTTTTTTTATAGAGAAAAACGGTAAGAATATTATTTTTATTTGATTTGATATATTTATGGTACACATCTTAATTACCATCTATACTTACAAAAAACTGAGCATAGAAGGTTAATTAATTAAGGAATTTAATTTTTATTTGAATATGGTTTCCGAATTTAATAAAGGAATGATTTAATTGCAATTTCAGTACACATAGCCAAATTAATCTGTTCGTGCTATCTCTCCCTTATTTATGGTTACGATTGGAGATCGGCCGCTTTCGCATGCTAACGATGACCCCCTCAAACGCTGACCGCAATTTCTAGGGAGATCAATGTCTTCAGAGCGCAGCCGAAAGGAGGAAGAAGAGGACCCGTCAGTTTCCTTGGATGACCTTCTCCTAGACAACCTCCTAGAGGAAACGCTTTCTCTCTTGCCCTTCTCAAGCATTCGCAATGCCATCTTAGTCTCCAAACGATGGCAAGCGGTGGTGCAACGCCCATGGGCCATCCTTCCACCTCCGCAAACGGCATTGTTTTTCGTTTTCACTTAGGCCTACCTCCGCCTACTAGAGGGCAAGGTATACAACCTGAGCCTCCGCCGATGGACCACCGCCTGCTTCCCTTCGGTCGAGAAGACCTGGCAAATTGTTGCATCCTCTGGGCTAGTCTGCGTGATGGGCGGTCAAGAGCCTGAAGAACTTGTAGCTCCGCTCTTGTCCTGCAACCCTATCATGAGCTCGCTCTTCGTCTGCAACCCTGTCACCAGAGACCAAAAGCAATTGTCCCGCGGGCCCCTTGTCAACAGTGCCATTTTTAGCACCATTGCCATGTATGTTGACTGACAAACCAACAGCTACACCATTGCCATCGTTAGCTGCGACGAACGCGCCAATGACAACAACAACTGTGACGTGTCCGTTCATGTTTACGAGTCGAAAGACTCAAACGTGGGTGATAGCTCTCACACAATCTATGTCGTGTTTCTACAAGCACAATAGCATCATTTGCAGCGGAGTTCTTTACTGCTTATTCATTGTTAACTACTTCTCTTCAAAGTTTTGCTTGTTGACGTATGATCCTGCAGCAAGGCCTAGGGGTAGGTCTTTCGTTCCGATTGAAGCTCCAGTACCGCCTTCACTATTCCTGCCTTCCCACCAAACCTCATGTTAACAAAACCTTGGCTTATGAACTTGAGGGAGAAGGTGGTGATGGTGTCTATGATCCAAAATATGGATCGACCAAAAGTGGAAGCGGGGCTCGGCATTGGGTGTTGGGGAAGGAGGGATGGTGCGAGGTGGCACAGATAACACTACAGCATCTCCTACGAAGGTTTGGCAGCATATATGAATTTATGTATAGTTGTGGTGCCGACAACTTCATTTTCGTGTATTGCTGGGGTTCACGGTCCCTGCTGATTTTTGACATGGTGCAGAACAAGTGGCAACGGCCACAGAGATACCCAATCAGAAAGAAAAAGATAAAAAATTTGGACCCCAACTGGACTGGGTTTTGCATTCAACCAAATTTCAAGATAAAATGTTAAACATACTTATTTTGTTTTGCTAAATTCGGCTATGAAGATAGGTTGTAAAGGTCAATGCAGAGTATCCTAGTAACTAGTTTAGAAAAAAAAGCAATAGTGGTAATTCAGTCCTATGATTAGTTAAGTTTGTAAGAGAAATTTTAAGTTCCTTTTATTCCACCTTTTTTTTCAAGTCCTATTACATATCATATTTGTTTATTGAGTTAATGATTTGAAATCTTCTTTCTTTTCATATCCCCTGCTGGGGAAATGTCTCAGAAGCATGCAATTTGATGACTACTCTCTTATTCTAATATTTTAATTTGATGACTACTCTCCTATTCTAATGTTCTAATTATAATGCATGTTGACAAGGTTCTTTTTTTTTACTTTGAGTAGCTTCTGACTTTCCTGGACTATCAGATTGATAATGAAAGAAAGAGACTACGGAGATCAGCTACCTTGAGGGCTACACCTAAAGCATCAAGTAGATTTTCATCTGAACTGACCACTAGACCATCAATGTACAAATCCCAGCACACCTTCCCTCAACAATCACAAGTGATGAGAGATCAATTCCAGCCCTTGGTAACATAATACACCATTCTGACTTATCATTTAAGAAAAAAATTGAAATCTTAACACATTGTCAGCAATGCTTAAACTGCCAACAAGAGTATTTTTGAAGAGTTGGCACTATTGGTTAGAAGAAAATTCTGACTCTAAACAACGTAAAATTCAGAATGACGACAGATCAAAAATAAATTCTGTTCAAATAATTACACCATGCAACCATATGTGTAGTGTAGCAAGCATCAGTCTTGTGACATATGCACAGATACAAAATCATTACATTCAGTTTAAAATGCATAGTCAATTTAAAGTTTCTTTACCATTCTGAATCTCTGATTAATTTCTTATGGCATAATTCTATAACTATCAGCATATCAAGCAATGAGCCGAGGCAATTCTTGAGAGTTACATTCAGCAATGTAATATAACGTAACTTAACTAGTCAAATATTAATATCAACTTTTGCTCCAAGAACACTCAAAAGAACTCTCCTAATACAGGCAGGGTGCTTTCCTCATAGATAATAATACTTTTGCAACAAAAATTGAAAAGAACAAATGCTTTGTTCATATAGTTAGACTATTTCAAATTACAATATACCATATCTTGATAGTACGAGTATATTCGAGGTTCCACTTGGCATTGACAGCAATAAAAAGTTAAGCTTGAGATCAGCTATAAGGAAGTACCATTAGTCGAATAAAGTCAGTGACTTCCATAATTCCGTTTACAGTGTATTAATGCAGGTTTAGCTTCACATGCAATCACTCATAGAACACAGTTGGTCAAGAGATTATAACACATTGGTCTTCATCCTTTTTAAGCAACTAAAAGGATTCATCAGTTGATTGGAAGAAGTCATTTAGTTGATTTTTGACATGATGCAGAACAAGTGACAGTGGTCACAGAAATACCAGATCAGAAAGATAAAAGATTTAGATCCCAACTGGATCAGGTTTTGCATTCAACCAAATTTCAAAATAAAATGTTAAACATACTTATTTTTTTGCTCTCCCAAAATGATCTAGATTCATAAGATAGACTTCTGAAAGCCTTAAATTCATCTATGAAGATAGGTTGTGAAGGTCAATGTAGAGTATCCTTCTAACTAGTTTAGAAAAAAAAGGGCAATAATGGTAATTCAGTCATATTATTAGTTAAGCTTGTAAGAGAAGTTTTTAGTTCCTTGTTCAATGAGTTCAACCATGCAAATGAAAATTAGTCAAAGCATAATTAAACCATGCAAATGCAGAATTACAAGTTCAGCAATGTCAACCAACGAATAGGCAGTGACAAGTCAAAACAAAATTAAAGCGATCAATAGTTAAAGCTGCGAGACAATTGAAAAGTAAAAAATTGTTTCACTACAGAAAACAAAGCACAAGTGAAACTCATCTAGCAATCCATCTTCATGTTCGGCTAGAAGGAAAATCCATAATAGATTCACAGCTGTCTACTGCTAGTGTCAAGATCAGGGAGCCACTCTCAACATTTTTGAGTAATATCAAAGGTCAAGACATCGGGTGATAAGCGATTCTGGATATAGAGTATTTCACCGGTGCTGCTGTAAATAAAATTGTTGCTCATTGTCATATTCCCCCATCATTCCCATAGCCTCCACGCTATCTCCCTCCACGCCTCGTTGTTGAGCACCCAAATTATAATTTTCTTACCAATTATGCTTACTATTATGATCTTTTCCTTCAAATTAATCAAACGTGGATCCGCATTTGCCAAGGATGGCGCTGGAAACGTAACAGAAAAGGTAGGTCGTGGCTTTAGAGAAAGATCATACCTTAAAATCCAATTCATGCTGTTGTCGTCGCTAGCAGCGAGAAGAGAGTAGAACACACTATCGCATATAACACACGAATAGAGTTTAAACCCATTCATCAGTTGGGAGTGTGCTTGTAGCCAATTTTTCGTCTCTGATTCATAAATCCAAATGGATAATTGCGAGTTCTCATAGTTGACCACAGCTACGATATAGTTTTTGGGGCCGGCAGACATGGCGATACTACGCGAGGTTCTTACTCTAAAATGGGGATTGTAGGGCGGCATCCTCTTAGCTTTACTAATAGGGTTGAAGACTAAGAGTTTACCGGCCTTTATCGAGCAAATCAGCCCACCGGAGCTGATGGCGTCTGTGTACCTGATGATAGGGAGCTCTACGGCGAACCATCGATGCAGAAGGCTCTGATCGTAAATGACATAGATGCCGCGGGTGATGATCGTCATAAAATACCATGCCGCCTCCAGAGGCCTATTGATGATCCAAGGGCGCTTTACCAAAGCATGCCATCGCTTGGAGACGGCGGCAACATTAGTTAGGCTGGTGGTGGGCAAGAAATCCATGGATGAACTAGTACATACTGACCGTACCTCTCAAACAAAAGGGAAAACAAAAAATTTTCAGTAAGCCATCTGATATCACAAAGAATTGATATCACCAATCAAGAGATGAGACAAGCTTATATAACTAGAATTGTCCTTTTGCGCTTTCATGATCAAAAATCCAAAACATCAATGAATTTACAATTAGTAAGATTAGACATTGATAGAGCAATGATCAACCAATGAGTAGGCAAACATACAATGTCAATACCGAAATATTCTTTTAATAGAAGAATCAACTACATCGATACCAGATAGATCTCATACTAATGCATATGTTCCAAAGAAATTATCAAACAAATGATGAGTACCAAGAGAAAGAGATAGCAGATCCAGAGTATTCATTGTTCAATAAACAATGTAAAACAAAAAGATAAAAGAAGTCCAGTACACAAGGATTTTCTAGGACCTAAACACAAAACCAAGAGGTATCTTAAGACAAAATTTAAAGGATTATCTTCTGTTCAATGAATGCACCTCGTAGCAAGTGTGCTAAGAGGCTGTTTCCATAACTCAAGAATTAACACCCAAGACAGAAGATGAATTACTTCACTGTGATGGTAATCGCTGAGGATCATTGTCATTCAAAATGTTACGTGCGCTATTCATATAATTAGTGCAAATACCAACACCTATTATCACGGCCTAAACATAAAAGAGACTTCCAACTTTATGTATACCTATATTGTCGTTCCTCCTCTTCCGTGCTGTGTATGTTATGCCTTTAATACAAGTGAAGAAAGTAAACTAGCATGAAGACCAAATTCAGAAACAAAAGTAAACAAAGAATATACATCTTCTCAATTGAAGGTACAACAAATTAGTTGTAAATGACATACCTGATAAATACAACCTTTTTGGGTGAAAGCAAACAAATAATATATGATTATTAGGAAGTTTGAAACGAGAAACTTTTCAATGACAGAATATGAACAAAACTTCAGACTTTTCCTTTGGACGACATTTCCAATTCTCACCTGAAAATCACATCAAAAACACATATTATAGCCAATAGCTTCATGGTAGTACTGAATTCCTTAAGAAACAAAAGTATTATATAAACTTAAAAGCAGAAAAAACAATAAGAATCAAGGATTAAAGTTCCGTTCCATGACAGGCAGTATCGGCAATACATACCAATTCAACCATCGACCTATGGTCAGTACTGGTTATATAACTATATATATAATATATAAAAACTTTGTATCATTGATGCCGTATGTTGGTATCGCCAGTACGGTACCGGTACGTAGCAGTCAGCGGTACAACATGGTACCGGTACATACCAATCCAACCACAGTAAGACTGGTACAATCGATTGGACTGATACTTTGCACCTTGGTAAGAATTCATGTAATTACATGCATTTATATCACCATGCAGAGACATGGATTTGCAATCTTCCTTTACTGTCAGAATGAAACAACAAAAGCTGAGAGATTATTGACACCAAACAATTCCACCGGCAAGCAAATGACTTAAAAGGAATTAAACTATCCATCAAGTTTCTCTTTAAATAAACAAATATAAGAACTGCTCATGCTAGTGAAAAATAGACCTTCACCACAAGTAGAAACTATGTGTAATAATTCAAAGCTACAATTCTGACAAGACCAAGCTAATAACAGAGGGCGTAAAGAAGCTGTAAACACAGGAGCACTCACTAACTAATAATGGTTCAAACTTCAATGTATCTCTGTGTTTATATGTGATGCAGCAACCTAATGGAGTAGGTGCACCACGGCTTATAATCTTCATCGATTCCACCAAGCCTAAGTTGTACATAGAGGTCCAAGCATGGGCCAGTAAACGGAGCAGGGTTTTGTAGGTTGCTACTGATCCAGACTGCCTGCACTTGTCTGTAAAGAACTGGGTAGTGTGTACAATCTCGTACAAGTCAGAACACTGACCAGCACAAATTGGCTCATTAGGAACTTGTTTCCAACAAACAAGGAACAGCTAGTTAGTACTTCTTTTGGTTTGAAACGTTGCTTGAGGCCCATTTAAGCCCACTACTTTCTCATTCATCCACCCCTAAACTCTCAATTCTCTAATGCTAAATTATTTAATTTGACGTTGGCTCTTATCCCACACCAAGACATGTGACTTTGCAATCATTGGTATATGGACACAGACTTCTTTAATGTCCACTGTTGTGATATAGTTGATCCCAATTCCTGACTCAGCTAAAGTCCTTGTGAATGTTGTGAGTAAAATAATGGCTCCTTTCAACAGGGAAGCAAAGCTAAGTGCATCGAGATGTGTGTGCATATAGGACTAAGTGTGGACCAATATAGGTATTGCTCTTTGTTGTCAACTCATAATCACAAGAACAATCAAAAACATAGAAAGTAGAATGGAGATATCATTGAAATACACATACAGCAAGAAGATGGATGTGGAAACTAATGACAACTCAGATGTTTCTTGGAAGCAGAGTCCGACCCACCAATCACCACAGATCGACTTAAACGGCTAGGGAAATGTTGCATTGAAATAAGAGGCTGAGGATAGCATTGTTATTAATGGAAAAGATGATGAGTTATTATCAGCAAAATAACATGGTGCATGATGAGAATAATCATGATAAAGTGAAAAGAATGAGATGGAGGCAATGTAAACTGGGAAGTTGGCAAGAAATGTATAAAATTTATGGCTTTGTTGCTTTATATTACTGGTCAGAGATTATGCTCGGTAGCATGGGACCAACCCTTTTGGGCATATCTGGTTTGACATAACAGTTTATAGTAGCAATTTAACAAAAGAAACCAAGTAACAGTGGAAGAGATTTATTAAGGAATGGAGTCAATGTAGAAAAATAAGAGAATAGAAGCAAACTAGCAATAACGTTTTCATTTCAAGAAAATCTTCACAAAGTACATAATGGTCTTCTAACTGTCTGTGTTTCCTTCGTACATACTTCCATTGAGGAGCTAGAAAGCTAATACTTCTGCGTTCTACGTGAGATGCAGGATGTTCGTTTCTTTGGATTCAATTAAAATAAAGTTCCACGAGACAGATCAATGAAGATCTTGCGAAATTCCTTTTAACGGTGAAGATGGAGCTATAGCCATCTCAACTACCGTCTACCAGCAATTTGTAACGTGAAACAGAGTCATCAGCTAAGTAGCAAGTACGGATGTTTGTCTTAATAGAAATCCAACAAAAACAAGAAGGCGGTCTGCATGAAAAATCCAAACAATTTTACCGAACGACCTCCCAGCTCAAAATTACTACAAGAGAATTGCCATTTACTTGAGAATCAAACTCTAACGAACCAAGATAACTCTTCTAAGCCACCAGAAAAAAAACTTCTTGGATCTGATATGAGACGCAACCCAAATGACAAACTCAAGAATTTAGAGAACAGCCCAGAACATAAATTCACAAGCCAAAACTATTACAGTGAAATAAAAGAATTGTGTTTTGCCCTTCTTCATGAAAGATTTCAAAGAAAACCCTCACATCGATGCCGAGCACTCTAGCGCCTCGGCTCTGGAGCGCGGCCCACGGTGCGTCGAGGGTAGCGCGAGGAAGCGGCAGGAGGTCGAATTCGCGGCATCGCATCAATAAGCGTGGCTACGCTGGAAGATTGGTGCGACGGCGGAGAAGATCCGCAGGCAAGGAGAGTCCTCAGGAAGCGCTGGAGAACGGAATCCACCGTGGAAAAAAAAGGAAAGAGCATCTAGAATAATTCCGTTCTACAGAATATACTCAGGGCTTGCATCCTAACGGCCGCTGGCGTTCGTAGACGCTCCCTCCGGCTTCGGTTTGATGAAGCTCGTTTGCAATTATTTACAAAATTAATGCATAAATACAATTAATTTTTTTAATTTAATATGATAAATAATTAAACATATATATTGAAAGTATGTAGCGCTCATTTATAGTTTTGTTTTTTTTGCTTGAAAGCTCATCAGACTCAGACGAGGAGGAGCCGCCGACCACTAGGAAGCTTCGCCGAAGAAGAAGCGACCTCCGTCGCATGTGTGCGACGGCCTCCGGATACACAACGTCGCACGCAGGCGAGCTCGGCTCCGAAAATTCCCACACGCAGGTGGGCCGGCGGCCAGAAGGCAGCAAAGGGGAAAGGGCTCGCCGGAGGGAGCGCGGAGAGACGGCCACCTCAAGCATGCAGCGCAGAAGAGCGGAAAGAAAGGCGGCGTCGCCGGGGAAGAGACGTGCCCGGGACGGAGACCAAGAAATGGAGGAGGGATACCTCGGCGCTAGGTGCCGGCTCCTTCCTTCCGATAACGTGGTTGCTGGCCGCGCCTTCCAAGGCGGTCTGGCAGTGAGGTTCGGCAACGGCGGCGGCGATGTCGAGGGGAAGAAAATGACTCAGGCGGCGGAAGAGGAATAGAGGGAGAGGGAGGAGTTTTCCCACGACGTTCCACCTCCCACCCGCACCACCGGAACGCTGGAAAACTCAGCCGACCGACGTCCGACGAAGATCGGAGATCAGAGATCGAGGAGGGAGAGAGCGGTTCAAGCGGCCGGTGAGCTTTTTCCGTTCGAAAAACTCGTGAGGGACGAACGAGGACGTCGTCCCCGTTTTCTTCCGCTCCCACGCCTCGCACGCTGACCTAGGTCAGCCTAGTCACGTCAGCCCACGCTGCGTCAGCGCTTGTACGCACGCAGAGAAATCGCGCGCGAAACGCCCGTTGCAGCGAAATTGGATCCGGATCCGAGCAGCGTGCCCGATCCGGTTCCTTCACCCGCCAACCCGGTTGGCTTAAGGATAGGGTGGGTTGGGCTTTAAATTGGGCCACGCCCAAAATCAGGCCCGTAGGCCTAACAGCTAACACCTTGTAATTAATTACAGCATTACTCTTACATTTATATGACTCTTACATTAAAATTTATATTTTTAAAAAGATAAATGGTAAGAATATGATTTTTAACATTTATATGTCTCGTGAATTAAGTTTTGTATTTTTTATAGAGAGAAACAGTAAAAATATTATTTTTATTTGATTTGATATATTTATGGTACACATCTTAATTGCGATCTATACTTAGAAAAAACTGAGCATATAAGGTTAATACAACCCAAGCCTCCGCCGATGGACCGCTGCCCACTTCCCTTCGGTCGAGAAGACGAGCTAGCAAATTGCTGCATCCTCCGGGCTAGTCTGCGTGATAGGCCATGGAGAGCTTGAAGAAACTATAGCTCCGCTCTTCTCCTCCAACCCTATCATGAGTCTGTTCTTCGTCTGCAACCCTGTCACCGGAGACCAAAAGCAATTGTCTCGCAGGCCCCTTGTCAACAGCGCTGTTTCCAGCACCATTGCCATGTACGTTGACTGACAAACCAACAACTACACCGTTGCCATCGTTAGCTGCGACGAACGCGCCATTGACGACAAAAACTGCGACATGTCCGTTCATGTTTATGAGTCGAAGACTCAGACATGGGTGATAGCTCTCACGCAATCTATGTCGTGCTTCTACCAGCACAATAGCGTCATCTGCAACGGAGTTCTTTACTGCTTATTCATTGTTAGCTACTCTTCAAAGTTTTGCTTGCTGTCGTATGATCTTGCGGCAAGGCCTAGGGGTAAGTCTTTCGTTCCGATTGAAGCTCCAGCACCACCTTCACTATTCTTGCCTTTCCCACTAAAGCTCATGTTAGCAAAACCTTGGCTTATGAACTTGAGGAAGAAGGTCTTGATGGTGTCTATGATCCAAAATATGGATCGACCATTAGAGGAAGTGGGGCTCGGCATCTGGGTATTGGGGAATGAGGGATGGTGCGAGGTGGCACAGATAACACTACAGCATCTCCTATGAAGGTTTGGCAGCATATATGAATTTTTGTATAGTTGTCGCGCCAATGACTTCATCTACGTGTATTGCTGGGGTTCACGGTACCTGCTGATTTTTGACATGGTGCAAAACAAGTGGTAGTGGTCAAAGAGATATCCGATCAGAAAGAGAAAATATTTCGACCCCAACTAGATCGGGTTTTGCATTCAGCCAAATTTCAAGATAAAGTGTTAAACATACTTATTTCTTTGATTTCCCAAAATGGTCTAGATTCATAAGGGTAGACTTTTGAAAACCTTAAATTCAGCTAAGAAGATAGGTTGTGAAGGTCAATGCAGAGCACTGGTAATTCAATCCTATTATTAGGTAAGCTTGTAAGAGAAATTTTTAGTTCCTTTTATTCCACTTTTTTTTCAAGTCCTATTACATATCATACATGTTTAATGAGTTAGTGATTTCAAATCTTCTTTCTTTTCATATCCTGTGAAAATGTCTAAGAAGCATGCAATCTGATGACTACTCTCATATCTTATGTTCTAATTGTAAAACATGTTGACAAGGTTCCTTTTTTACTTTGAGTAGCTTCTGATTTTTCTGGATTATCAAATTGATAATGGAAAAATGAGACTATGGAGATCAGTTACCTTGATGGCTGCACCTAAAAAATAAGTAGATTTTCATCTGGACTGACGACTAGACCATCAATGTAATAAGATAAATTCCAGCCCTGGTAACATCATACACCGTTATGAGTCCTCATTTAAGAAAAAATAAAATAAAATTTTAACACATTGTCAGAAATGCTTAAGCTGCCAACAAGAATATTTTTGAAGAGTTTGGTACTGTTGGTTAGAAGAAAATTCTGACTCTAAACAATGTAAAACCCAGAATGACGACAGATCAAAGACAAATTATGTTCAAATAATTACACTATGCAAGCATCAGTCTTGTGATATATCCATAGATAAAAAATCATTATATTCAATTTAGAATGCATAGTCAATTTGAAGTTTTCTCACCCTTTTGAATCTCTAATTGATTTCTTATGGCATAATTATATAACTTTTAGCATCCCAAATCAAACAATGAGCCGAGGCAATTCTTGAGAATTACATTTAGCAATGCAATATAACTTAACTAGTCAAATATTGGTATTAACTTTTGCTCCAAGAGCACTCTAAGAACTCTCCAGATACAAGCTGGGTGCTCTCCTCATTGATAATAATACTTTTACAACAAAGATTGAAAAGAACAAATGCTTGGTTCATATAGTTAGACTAATTCAAATTACAATATATCATATCTTGATACTACGAGTATATTCGAGGTTCCACTTGGAATTGACAGCAACAAAAAGTTTAGCTTGAGTTCAGCTGTAAGGATGCTTGATAAGAGCAGCTGAAAGTATCACGGGGCACAAAATGCAAGATGAAAGTACCATTAGTCAAATAAAGTCAATGGCTTCCATACTTCTATTTACTGTGTATTAATGCAGGTTTAGTTTCACATGCAATCACTCCTATAACACAGTTGGTCAAGAGCTTAGAACACATTGGTCTCCATTCTTTTTAAGTAACTAAAAGGATTCATGAATTGATTGGAAGAAGTCATTTAGTTGATTTTTGACATGGTGCAGAACAAGTGGCAGTGGTCACAGAAATACCAGATCAGAAAGATAAAAGATTTGGACCACAATTGGACTGGGTTTTGCATTCAACTAAATTTCAAAATAAAATGTTAAACATACTTATTTTTTTGCTCTCCCAAAATGGTCTAGATTGAGAAGAGTAAATTCAGCTATGAAGATAGGTTGTGAAGGCCAATGCAGAGTATCCTAGTAACGAGTTCAGACTTCAGAAGAAAAAAAAAAGGCAATAATGGTAATTTAGTCCTATTATTAGTTAAGCTTGTAAGAGAAGTTTTTAGTTCCATGTTTGATGAGTTAAACCATGCAAATGAAAATTAGTTTAAATAAGTTAGAGAATACTAAAACTGAATCAACTGACTGTAATTAAACTATGCAAATGCAGAATTAATAGGCAGTGACAAGTCAAAATAGAATTATAGCATTAAAATAGCCGTGAGATCCACCGAAAAGTCAAAAATTGTTGCATAATAAAAAAAACACAAGTAAAACTCAGCAGTCAATCTTCATGTCAGCAATCTGTAATCTAGTAATCTATCTTCATGTTTGGCTAAAATTGTTGCACAATAGAAAAAATAAAGCACAAGTAAAACTCAGCAGTCATTCTTCATGACAGTAATCTGCAATCTAGTAATCTATTTTCATTTTTGGCTAACAATGCACAACAGAAAAAATAAAACACAAGTAAAACTCAGCAGTCAATCTTCATATCAGCAATCTAGCCATCTATCTTCATATTTAGCTAAAACTATTGTAAATAGAAAAAATGAAGCACAAGTAAAACTCATCAGTCAATCTTCATATCAACAATCTAACAATCTATCTTCATGTTTGGCTGGAAGGAAACTCCACGATAGCTTCGCTTTAGTCTACTACTAGTACCAAGATCGCGGAGCCACTCCCAACATTTTCGAGTCATATCAAAGGTCAAGACACTTGGTGATAAGAAATCCTAGACATAGAGTATTTCGCCGACGCCGCTGTAAATGAAATTGTTGCTCGTTGTCGTACGCCCCTATCGTTCCCATAGCCTACATGCCATCTCCCTCCACGCCTCGTTGTGGAGCTCCCAAATTATAATTTTCTTATCAATTATGCCTACTATTATGACATTTTCTTTCAAATTAATCAAACGTGGATTCGCATTCGCCAAGAACGATGCTAGAAACGTAACAACAAAGGTAGGCCGATGCTTTAGAGAGAGATCATATCTTAAAATCCAATGCGTGATGTCGTCATTAGCAGCGAGAAAAGAGTAGAGCACGCTGCCGAATATAACACACGAACAGAGTTTAAACTCATTCATCAATTGCGAGTACTCATTCATCAATTGGGAGTGTGCCTGTAGCCAATTATTCGTCTCTGATTCATAGATCCAAAAGGATAATGGCAAGTTCTCATGGTCGACCATGGCTATGATATAGTTTTTGGGGCCGGTGTTGAAAGTCCCCTAACCTAAGGGGGAAGAAACCCTAATGATGGCGCATAACAATATTTTCGCATGGGAAGCTAGGGTTTCAAAAGATCTTTATATGTCATATAATTAACTTATAAATGATTGAATGAATGAAGAAGAACTCATACCATAGCCATCGGTTTGATGGTGCCTTGGAAGCAAAGGCGCAAATGAACCTTCTCCAAAGTTGACGCACACAAGAAGATCGATGCGCTCACTCCTTTGAATCCTTTGTGCTAGCAAAGCCTTTCAAATGGTCTTTGTCGAATGAAAGGGATGGAGATGTTGATCACTCTTGGCCGAATCTGCCTCCTCAGTAGCTTCAAGCGCCGCCACACACAAAAGTGTCGAGGGAGAGAAGTCACGATAGGGAGCCGAGCGAGAATAGGATTATCCCTATTCGAACATGAGCCTTTCTCCAAGTGGGATCATGGTTTCTAAAAATAGAAACCACAATTCGCTCACACGTTCACGGCCAGTGAACGAATCACCACGCCATCTCCCTATGAACCATGCGCTCATATAATGAGCCGGTTCAATTTGGTTCGGTTTAAGAACCAATCAAGCCAAGCGATCCAGTCTAAATCTTAATTAAACCCTAAGGCTCCAGATCTAACCGTTCATCTCTTTGATGCTCCTGATCTCACCGATCTAGCATCTATTCTCTCGATCGAAGCTTACCGATCTCAAGCCCTAATCAATCAAACATGATCAGACCAGATCTCACTTACAATCAGAGATTAAATCCCTTTAAACTGAACCCAAATAATTCAGTCCACACGATCTGACTTAAGTAAGCCATATCATCAATTTGTGCGACCCTAAGGGTTTCCTTTAAATGTCGGTAACGATAACTCACGTTATCACGATCAGTGAGGGGTATCTAGCAACACATCACTGTCTCCCGATATAAAGGAAAGAGTCTTCCAAGACTACACCCAAACCACAGCACAAGTGTGAATCCAATTCACAAGGCATGCAAATTTCCTTTGCCACTGGATGTTCTTATTGGACAAGCGTGTCAAGCTTGTAGCTCCAATATGATGAGCATGATTAGATCAGATGATCATAGTCATCTGGGTATGGCCATACACTTTCTCAATCATCTCATCCAGGGGGGCCCTTTAGAACATCACACTCCACTTAAGGAGACGGCAATCCTATATCTATCACTAGTGCCCTAACCTGATTCAAGCTCACCATCCAAGATAGTCTATAATCATTATGTTTCAAATGATATTGAACTACCTCAAAACAATGACAATCATCATTTAGAAAACACAAGTGATCTCAAGTCAGAGGAAATGTGCCACTTGTCGCATTCAAGGATTATTCATATTGTGACAAGCAATTGAATATCCTAGTAGGGTCTGTCCAGTACATCCAATGTACCCATGAGTCTGTTGGGGTATGCCCTTAAGGCTAATGTTTGAGGCCTTGGGATTGTAACAGTATCATGTATAAACTCTTATGTTTATAAAGGCATGGTTGTTATTCAGTTTGTTACATTGTCTGCTGCAATAAGTGTACTTCTGAATAATGTCTCAAAGCTGTTCAGCTGGGCTGACATGCAGTTAAGTCCTTAGTCGAGATATCTTGGTGAACATGAGACAGCCTTGATATGATTGAGACTAATATGTGTTCTAATCTTATAGGATGCTTCGAGCATGGAATAAGATGTAGACTCATGGGTACATTGGATGTACTGGACAGACCCTACTAGGATATTCAATTGCTTATCACAATGTGAATAATCCTTGATTGCAACAAGAGGCACATGTCCTCTGACTTGAGATCACTTGTGTTTCTAAATGATGATTGTCATTGTTTTGAGGTAGTTCAATATCATTTGAAACATAATGATTATAGACTATCTTGGATGGTGAGCTTGAGTCAGGTTAGGGCACTAGTGATAGACATAGGATTGCCGTCTCCTTGTTTAAGGAGTGTGATGTTCTAAAGGGGCCCCCTGGATGAGATGATTGAGAATAGTGTATGGCCATACCCAGGTGACAGTGTTCATCTGATCTAATCATGCTCATCATATTGGAGCTACAAGCTTGACACGCTTGTCCAATAAGAACGTCCAGTGGCAAAGGATATTTGTATGCCAAGTGAAGTGGATTCACACTTGTGCTGTGGTTTGGGTGTAGTCTTGGAAGACTCTTTCCTTTATATCGGGAGACAGTGATGTGTTGCTAGATACCCCTCACTGATCGTGATAACGTAAGTTGTCGTTACCGACATTTAAAGGAAACCCTCAGGGTCGCACAATTTGATGATATGGCTTACTTAAGTCAGATCGTGTGGACTGAATTATTTGGGTTCAGTTTTAAGGGATTTAATCTCTGATTGTAAGTGAGATCTGGTCTGATCATGTTTGATTGATTATGGCTTGAGATCGGTAAGCTTCGATCGAGAGAATGGATGCTAGATCGGTGAGATCAGAAGCATCAAGAGATCAACGGTTAGATATGGAGCCTTAGGGTTTAATCATGATCTAGACTGGATCGCTTGGCTTGATTGGTTCTTGAACCGAACCGAATTGAACCAGCTCATTAAGTGAGCGGATGGTTCATGAGATAAGAGGTTTGCGATTGGGGTAAACCCATGATCGCATATTGAGAAGTGGCATGCTATTTTTAGATAGCACTTCTCTAAACGTGACCACGCCTCACGTTTCTCCTCTTCACGCCTCTTCTCGCCTCGCCTCTCCACGGGTCGACACAAGTTCTCTCTCGTGTGGAAAAGAAGGTGAACGAAAAGGAGAAGGAAGAAATCGCCAAGAAGATCTCATCCCTTTCATTCGATCAGGATACTTGGACGATCCTTGCTAGCACAAGGGGCGACAAGGAGGAGCCAAGACTCATCTTGTGTGCGTCACCTCTGGAGGAAAGCCACATCGCTTTCTGCTTCCAAGTCGCCATCTAGAAATGGCATCGGTATGAATCTCATTCTTTCTATAGAATGTTTTTTATGTTGATCATATAGCATGCAATAGATCTAGAAACCCTCTCCGCTGCTTCAAATCCTCCAAAATGCGCCTATTAGGGTTCCCCCCCCCCCTTGTAGGGGTTCCTTCAGAGTCTACATCTTATTCCATGCTCGAAGCATCCTATAAGATTAGAACACATATTAGTCTTAACCATATCAAGGCTGTCTCATGTTCACCAAGATATCTTGACTAAGGACATAACTGCATGTCAGCCTAGCTGAACAGCTTTGAGACATTATTCAGAAGTACACTTATTGCAGCAGACAATGTAACAAACTGAATAACAACCATGCCTTTATAAACATAAGAGTTTATTACATGATACTGATACAATCCCAAGGCCTCAAACATTAGCCTTAAGGGCATACCCCAACAGGTGTACATGGCGATATTGCGCGAGGTCTTTACTCCAAGATGGGGATTGCTGGGCAGCATCCTCTTAGCTTTAGTAATAGGGTTGAAGACTAAGAGTTTACCAGCCTTTATGAAGTAAATCAGTCCACCGGAGCTAATGGCGTCTGTGTACCTGATGACAGGGGGCTCTACGGCGAACCATTAGCGCCAAAGGCTCTGGTCGTAAATGACATGGATGACGGGTTTGTAGCCGGTAACGACAGGGATGTGGGGGTTGTAGCCGATGAAGATCTTCATAAAATACCGTGCCTCCTCCGGAGGCCTAGTGATGATCCAAGGGCGCTTTAAGAAAGTATGCCATCGCTTGGAGACGGCGGCAGCATTGATTAGCCTAGTGGTAGGCAAGAAAGAAAGGATTCTCTTGAAAAGGTTATCGTCTGAGAGAACGGCATCCACCACCATTGCCAGTGCCAGCGGGAAAAAAAATTGAAATGGAAATGGAGTCCCAAGGTGATAATAGATAATATGATTATGAATTTTGTTTTACTTTAATTAGTTAGAGTATCTCATTAAGTTTAAATTGTTGTCTGGCTATAAAAGGTATTAGTTTTTGATACATATTTTATTGTTAATGTTTGCATATTATGTATTGTTTTTTAGTTTAATTAGTTATACAAAACATTCCTGTTTTAACTCCTTTCAACATGCTTGTATGCAATGCAAGGTGCGCTAATTTATGAGAATATTACCCCTTTAAAATTGATTTCTTGCTTTCAACTTAATTAAATAGATTTCTTGTTTTAATTATTGAGAGCGTACTTTTTTTTAATCTCTTTTGACTCTAGTTTCCTTGTCCGGAACTAGGAGCAGCTCAGTATAGTATATAGTTGCTACCCCAACCAGGACGGTAGTGTTTTCCCCTTTAGTATAATATTAAAACAATGCTTATAAGCCACAAAATCTAGCATGTGTTCATGTATAAAGATTTATCAATTCATGTAGTTTCTACAATGCCATGAAATTGGTTCAAAGTGGCAGCTACAGATGATTAAGTCAGCTCTCTAAAAATCTTCTTGATACATCAAATTGCATTACCATTTATATACAAATCCAAGTATGACATGGTTCACAGTGGCTATATTAGCATGCAATATTTATGCATTTGAATATTATGTTTTTAAATCTAGGATTTGAATATTATACATAAATTTTGAATATTATACGTAAATCTAGGATTTGAAGTATATTATTTAATTAGTTTGTGTAATTTCAGAACTAAATCTCTATCCATCCTTCACCTTGTTAGGCATGTAGAGAAATTGATGAAAAGAAGCTCACATCCAACAGATCGATGCTTCCTTCAAAATTTATAGCATATTTAAATTTTAATCAAAGGAAGATTGACCAAGACTCATATTTAGTTGCAGAGAATCACGGACCAACTACTATCAAAATCTAGAGAATTAATTGTTTTATTACATAGTAATCTCTGGAATCCATAGTCCTTATATGCAAAAGAAGGCTTACTAAGAGAGAGCCCATGCTGATGGCAAAATGTATAACTAGATATTTGCTCATTCAAATTACTTGACAAACATCCTGATTCCTACCAAATATTTTAAAGAGAAGAGCTATATATATATAATGTCATATTGAATATATTTGAAAATTAGCAAAAATTCATCTTCTACCTCAATAAACAAGGATAAAGACACCAAATGTAAGCACGATGGATGATTTGGTTATTTATATCAAACATGGGCCAATCAAAACCATTAACAAACAAATAGTCAAAACCAAGGTTATAAATCCCCGGTATCAGTCCACTCAATCTTGAATTAGTGGTAACAAGACATAGTATACCATTACCTATTTCATATTGGATTGGTACATACCGTTTGTACCAAGTGGTATGGGTCAATTTTTGAAACTATGGTATAAACTCTAAATATAATTGGATCAAAATTTATGTATAATATTCAAATCCTAGATTAAAAAACATAATGTTCAAATGCATAAATATTTCATACTAATATAGCCACTGTGAACCATGTCATACTCGGATTTGTATATAAATGGTAATGCAACTTGATGTATCAAGAAGATTTTTAGAGAGGTGACTTAATCATCTGTAGCTGCCACGTTGATGCAATTTCATGGCATTGTAGAAACTACATGAATTGATAAATCTTTATACATGAACACGTGCTAGATTTTGTGGCTTATAAGCATTGTTTAATATTATACTTATGGGGAAAACACTACCGTCCTGATTAGGGATGGCAAGAAAGCCCATCCCCAACCCGATCCGAAGTCAACAGGGAAAACCCGAGTTGATTGGGTCTCAGGTCGGGTTCGGGTAAAACCCGATGGGGTAAAGTCAGGTTGGGGTCGGGTATGAAAATTTAGGTACACACCCCGAACCCAACCCCAAACCCACCCTGATTATTAAAATAACAAATTTACCCTTCTAAATTATAACCTAGTTACTAAATTTATAATAATTTGATACTTTGTTAATTATTTTTATTATTATTTTATATAGAAATGATTTTATAGTTTATGTAAAATATTTTTTACTTATATATTATGAATATATATAATAAAAATTAATTTTAAAATATATTTATAAATATATTTATTTTTTAGGATAGTCGGGGTTGGGTTTCCCCACGAGGTCGGGTGTGGGGTTGGATTTTCTAAACCATTGGGTTCGGGGTCGGGGTTGGGTCGGGATGGCAAAACCCGACCCCGACTTGCCCTGTTGCCATTCCTAGTCCTGGTTGAGGTTGCAACTGTACTCTGATACTCTACTCAGTTGCTCCTAGTTACGAACACGGAAGCTTTAGTCAAACAAGATTTAAAAAAAAGTAGGCTCTCAATAATTAAAACAAGAAATCCATTTAATTAAGTTGAATTTTCACTCTATATAATTGAGATAATGGTTATGCATGATTTCATGATAAAGGGAAATATTCTCATAAATTAGCGCACCTTGCTTTGCTTACAAGCATATTGGAAGGAGTTAATACATGAATATTTTGTATAACTAATTAAAATAAAAAATAATACATAATGTGCAAACATTAAAAATAAAATCTGTATACGCTTAATCTCAATAAAATACTAATACCATTTATATCCAGACAACAATTTAAACTTAATGAGATGTCTAACTAATTAAAGTAAAACAAATTTCGTAATCAGAATATGAGTAACTGACTTACAAATAATTTCCCACTATCGCCTTTGGCCTCCATTTCCATTTTAAATTTTTTTCCTGCTAGCGCCAGCAATAAAGGATACATAATCGGATGTTATTCTCTCAAACGACAACCTTTTGAGAGAATCCTTACTTTCTTCCTACCACCAGCCTAATCAATGTTGTTGCTGTCTCCAAACGATGGCATGCTATGGTAAAGCGCCTATGGACCATCACATGACCTCCGGAGGTGGCGTGGTATCTTATGACAATCTTCACTGACTACAACCTCAGCAATCATTTCGTTTACGACCAAAGCCTTCGACACCGATGGTTCGCCGCCGAGCTCCCTATCATCAGGTACCCGGCGGCACCGCCTCTAATGGGCTGATTTGGTTGATAAACACTGGTAATCTCTTAGTCTTCAACCCTATTAGTAAAGTTCAGGGGAGGCTACCCTCCAATCCCCATTTTAAAGTACGGAGCTCTCACATTATTGCCATTTCTGTAGACCTCAAAAACTATATTGTAGCCATGGTCAACTACAAGAACTCACAATTATTCATTTGGATCTACGAATCAGAGATGGAGAATTGGGTACATGCACTCTCCCAATCGATGAACAAGTTTAAAGTCCGTTCGTGTGTTATATGCGGCAGTGTGCTATATTGTCTTCTCGATACTGGTGATAACACAATTTGTAATTTTAAAGTAAGATCTATCTGTAAAGCCATGGCCTACCTTTACTGTTACGTTTCCAACGCCGTTCTTGGCGAATCCATGTTTGATTAATTTGAAAGAAAAAGTTGTAATAGTAGGCATAATTGGTAATAAAATTGTAATTTAAAAGCTCCACGACGAGGCATGGAGGGAGATGGCATGTCGGCTATGGGAACGATGGGAGCAAACAACAAAGAACAACGATTTTAGTTACAGCAACACCGGCGAAATACTCTATGTTTAGAATCACTTTTCACAGGCTGTCTTAACATTTGATATGACTCGAAAGTGTCAGAAGTGGCTCCCGATCTTAAGGGTATTAGCATTAGACAATTCCGATACTCTCGTGGATTTACCTTCCAGCCAAACATGAAGATAGATTGCTAGATTACTAGATTGCTAATACGAAGATTGACTGTTGAGTTTGAATTGTGCTTTATTTTTTCTGTTGTACAATAATTTTTGACTTTTTGATTGTCTCGCAGCTATTTTGACTGTTGACCACTTTAATTCTATTTTGAGGAGCTCTTACATTATTGCCATGTTTGCCGACCCCAAAAACTATATTATAGCCGTGATCAACTACAAGGACTCACAATGATCCATTTGGATCTACGAATCAGAGACTAAGAATTGGCTATAGGCACTCTCCCAATCGATGAACGGGTTTAATGTCCGTTCGTGTGTTATATGCGGTAGCGCACTCTACTATCTTCTTGATGCTAGCGATAGCAAAAATTGCATTTTAAGGTAAGATCTCTCTCTAGAGCCATGACCTACCTTTACTATTACATTTCCAGTGCCGTCCTTGGCGGATCCATGTTTGATTAATTTAAAAGAAAAAGTTATAATAGTAGGCATAAATAATAATAAAATTATAATTTGGGAGCTCCACGACGAGGCATGAAGGGAGATGGCATGTCGGCTATGGGAAAGATGGGAGCAAACATCAAAGAGCAACGATTTTAGTTACAGCGGTACCGACGAAATATTCTATGTCCATAATCACTTTTCGACAGAGAATTGGCTACAGACACTCTCCCAATCGATGAACGGGTTTAACGTCCTTTCGTGTGTTATATACGGCAGTGTGCTCTACTGTCTTCTCGATGCTAGCGATAGCACAAATTGCATTTTAAGGTAAGATCTCCCTTTAAAGCTGTGGCCTACTTTTGCTGTTACGTTTCCATCGTCATCCTTAGCGGATCCATATTTGATTAATTTAAAAGAAAAAATTATAATAGAAGGCATAATTGGTAATAAAATTTTAATTAGGAGCTCCACGATGAGACGTAGAGGGAGATGGCATGTCGGCTATGGGAACGCTGGGAGCAAACAACAAAGAGCAACAATTTTAGTTACAACGATGCCGGCAAAATACTCTATGTCCAGAATCACTTTTCATTGGTTGTCTTAACATTTGATATTACTCGAAAGTGTTGAAAGTGGCTCCCGATCTTTAGGGTATTAGCATTAGACGATTCCAATACTCTCGTGGATTTACCTTCCAGCCAAACATGAAGATAATTTGCTAGATTGCTGATACAAAGATTGACTGTTGAGTTTTAATTGTGCTTTATTTTTTTTGTTGTACAATAATTTTTTTAACTTTTTGATTATCACGCAGTTATTTTGACTATTGACCGATTTAATTCTGTTTTGAGGAGCTCTCACATTATCATCATGTCTGTCGACCCAAAAAACTATATTGTAGCCATGGTCAACTACAAGAACTCATAATTATCTATTTGGATCTACGAATCAAAGACGAAGAATTGGATACAAGCACTCTCATAATCGATGAATGGGTTTAACATTCGTTTGTGTGTTATATGCGGCAGCGTGCTCTACTGTCTTCTCGAAGCTGGCGATAGCACAAATTGCATTTTAAGGTAAGATCTCTCTTTAAAGTCGCGGCCTACTTCTGCTGTTACGTTTCCAGTGCCATCCTTGGCAGATATATGTTTGATTAATTTGAAATAAAAAATTATTATAGTAGGCATAATTGGTAATAAAATTATAATTTGGGAGCTCCACGATGAGGCATGGAGGGAGATGGCATGTCGGCTATGGGAACGTTGGGAGCAAATAACAAAGAGCAACGATTTTAGTTACAAAACGCTGATGAAATACTCTATGTCCAAAATCACTTTTCGTCGGCTGTCTTAGGGCCTGTTTGGCCCCGCTGTCAATAGCTTTATAACTGTGCTAAACTGCGCTGTATTGTACTGTGCTGCACTATTAAAATTTATAAGATGTTTGGTTAATAACTTTTTAACTATTGTCAAAATTTAAAATAATAAAAAAAATATTTTTAAAATTATTTAAAATAATAATATATTTTATTTTCCTTTAGTGTTAAAATTTTAAATTATTTAAAATAATAATACATAAAATTTAAAACAAAATTATGTAAATTATATTTTTGGAGAAGCAGAAGCTGTAAAAGTATCAAATTGTAGCTTTCACAACATCTGCTTTTTTCTGCTTTTGCTTTCAATTACCAAACAATTTTCTAACTGCTTTCTACTTAAAAGCTGATTAAAATCAGCTTCGAAACGGGGCCAAACAGGCCCTTAACCTTTGATATGACTCGAAAGTATTGGAAGTGGCTCCCGATCTTGAGGATACTAGCATTAGACAATTTTGATACTCTCGTGAATTTACCTTTTAGCCAAACATGAAGATAGATTGCTAGATTACTGATATGAAGAGTGACTGCTGAGTTTTAATTATGCTTTTTTTTTCTATTGTACAATAATTTTTGACTTTTCGATTACCTCGCAGCTATTTTGATTATTGACTGCTTTAATTCTGTTTTAAGGAGCTCTCGCATTATCGTCATGTCTGTCAACCCCAAAAACTATATTGTAGTCATAGTCAAATACAAGAACTCATAATTATCCATTTGGATCTATGAATTAGAGACTGAGAATTGGCTACAGGCACTGTCCCTATCAATGTACGGGTTTAACGTCCATTCATGTGTTATATGCGGCAACGTGCTATACTATCTTCTTGATGTTATCGATAGCACAAATTGCAGTTTAAGGTAAGATCTCTCTCTAAGCCATGGCCTACCTTTACTGTTATGTTTCCAGCGCCGTCCTTGGCAGATCCATATTTGTTTAATTTAAAAGAAAAAGTTATAATAGTAGGCATAATTGGTAATAAAATTGTAATTTGGGAGCTCCAAGGCGAGGTGTGGAGGGAGATGGCATGTTGGCTATGGCAACGATGGGATCAAACAACAAAGAGCAATGATTTTAGTTACAGCGGCGCTGGCGAAATACTCTATGTCCAGAATCATTTTTCACCGGTTGTCTTAACATTGGATATGACTCGAAAGTGTTGGAAGTGGCTCCCGATCTTAAGGGTATTAGCATTAGACAATTCCGATACTCTTGTGGATTTAGTCAAATATGAAGATAGATTGCTAGATTGCTTATACGAAGATTGACTGTTGAGTTTTAATTGTGCTTTGTTTTTTTTCTGTTGTACAATAATTTTTGACTTTTTGATTATGTCGCAATTATTTTGACCATTGACTGCTTTTAATTCTATTTTGAGGAACTCTCGCATTATCGCTATGTTTGTCGACCTCAAAAACTATATTATAGTCATGGTCAACTACAAGAACTCACAATTATCCATTTGGATCTACGAATCAGAGACTGAGAATTGGCTACAAGCACTCTCCTAATCGATGAACGGGTTTAACGTCCGTTCGTGTGTTATATGCGGTAGTGTGCTCTACTGTCTTCTTGATGCTGGCAATAGCACAAATTGCATTTTGAGGTAAGATCTCTCTCTAAAGCCGCGACCTACCTTTGCTGTTACGTTTCCAACGCCGTCCTTGGTAGATCCATATTTGATTAATTTGAAAGAAAAAGTTATAATAGTAGGCATAATTGATAATAAAATTATAATTTAGGAGCTCCACGATGAGGCACAGAGGGAGATGACATGTCGGCTATGAAAACGAAAACGATGGGAGCAAATAACAAAGAGCAATAATTTTAGTTATAGTGGCGACGACGAAATACTCTATGTCTAGAATCACTTTTCATTGGCTGTCTTAACTTTTTATATGACTCGAAAGTGTTGGAAGTGGCTCCCGATCTTGAGGGTATTAGCATTAGATAATTCCGATACTCTCGTGGATTTACGTTCAAGCCATAGATGAAGATAGATTGCTAGATTGCTGATACGAAGATTGACTATTAGTTTTAATTGTGCTTTGTTTTTTCTGTTGTACAACAATTTTTGATTTTTAGATTGTCTCGTAGCTATTTTGACTATCAACCGCTTTAATTCTGTTTTGACTTGTGACTGCCTATTCATTGGCTGACACTGTTGAACTTGTAATTCTACATTTGCATGGTTTAATTACAATCAGTTTTAGTACTAACTTATTTAATCTAATTTTTATATTATTCCATAATTTTATTTTGGAATAGAGTTATTTTTTAAAAAATATAATTAGATATAAAATTGATAGTTAGATTTGCTAAATAAGATAGATAGACTTTTATATAATTAAAATAATGAATGGGCCAGTAAAGAAGTTGTCAGAAGGCTTCCTGCGTGCCTCACCGAGCAGTTTAATGTGATCCATTTAGGCTTTTACCCAATGATGTACAAGAACCACTTTTTGGCACATTCGAAGAATGCCCACTTGAAACCTCTTGGACCTTACGATGGTTGTCCTCCCACTCCATGTCTGATTATCTTGAGTCCAGGGATTGATGACGCCGGGGAGGCAGCGGTTGAAGGTGCAGCGCCACCTCAAGCGGATCAGCAAAATGCCTGTCATGACTATCACCCTCTAACACTCTTTGTCTTTCTCGTTTTTTTTTTCCTTCAAATTTTCCCTTTTCGCAGATGGAGTGAGCGATTGGATTAAAGCAGAGCCCAGATGGAGATAAGATCGATCGTGTCTTTGTCTAGCACCAACAGGCCTTCGACCACCCATTCCTCATAAACCACAACATTCAGGTCTATTTTCGCCGAACTTTGCCCTCGCTTGATCAACTACCATCGTCTGATTTACCTATACTAAAATGCATGTTGATCATGGTCGATTCGTGTAGGAGCAGCCGCTCCATCACTCCATAGCCCGCCCATGGCATCTAAACGGGAGGTGTCTGAAGGACACTGTTCCCATTAGGAGGACGACGAAGGCTGATGTGCTGAGGGCGAGCTCCGTGAGAAGGTGTGGGAGGAAAAAACACAGGGGCACCACGATGCCACTGTTTATTGGTCATCACCTTCTCAATGACAACGGTCCATCAGGTAATGCAGTAAAAGAAAAGAGGTAAGGTTTAGAAGAAAAGAGAGGAGAGTGGTGAGATTGATTTGGGTTAGTAGTTAACTTGTTGTGACACCATTATTAGTTGGGATTTGAGTAAGCTTATTTATACTTTTCTTCCTCTTATTGTCAGTTCGTAGACTTAGTTCACTCCCCACTCGTTGCCAATCGAAAATTTTATGAAGGGGTTTTAGGTGTGACACTTCTTTTCAATTTAGGCTCCCACTTGAGACTTTATAAGATTCAGCAATTGAACAACACTCATGTTTGAGCCACGGGCTCTTGGTCTTCGCTACGTGGGGTGTCCACGTCACTTTTACAACTGGACAGTGTCATTCGCTGGCGAGCGTTGTTGGACTTTACTTCCGTATTGCAAAAATATAAATAGATATAAAATTAATAGCTAGATTTGCTGAATTAGATAGATGTGTTTTTATATAATTGAAATCTAATGGTGTTTAAATGGATAAATATGGACACTATAAAATATAAATTTAAAAGCTTTACATGATAGAAAATAGAAAGTTTGACGTGATAAATTGTAATTTTTTTATTAATATAAATGTAGTGATATTTTGTTCCATGACAAAAAATGGTAGATGCATAGGTGGACCTTGATTGTATTATGAAACGAATGGGCCAATGTTAGAGAAGATGACAGAAAGGCTTCCTGATGGGCCTCACTGTTTAGTGTGATCCATATAAGCTTTACCCAATGATATACACTATTCGGCCCGTTCGAAGAATGCCCACTTAGTAGAAACCTCTCTCGAGCCTTATGATGGCTGTCAGCTTGTCCTCCTGCTCCTCGTGAAAATTAATTTAGTTGGTTATCTTAGGTTAATTAGATTAACTTAGATAACCAACTAAGTTACTTTTGTTTTTTAATTAAATAATTGTAGTAATCTTTAAATTTAAAATTAACAAATTTTAATTATTTTGGGTAATTTAAATACTATATTTGATGGGAAATTAATTTTCACGAGCTGAATTAAGATGTGAATCAACCTAACATGTGAACCTCACATGATTTAATTAATTAAATAATAATTGCTATAAAAACAGAAAAAACTAATTTTGTTAATAATTGATGCTTAAATCATAACATTTGTTGACTTTAAAACTATAACATTTACAATTTTGTTATTTTTTTTTCAAAATTACAAAAATAAAAAAAACAACGCTTAAATCATAACATAGATAATGACAAGTAAGAAAAACTCATAAAATAATATTTATTATTTATTATTTTAAGCATTAGAAGCTTGAATTAGCATTACTATTTTAGAAATTGTATTATGTAATTAAAAAACAAAACTATAAATGCGCGCTATATATTTTCAATATATATGTTTAATTATTTATCAAGTTAAATAAAAAAATTAATTACATTTATGAATTACTTTTGTAAAATAATTGTAAATGAGATCAAACCGAAGTCGGAGGTAGGCCTGACAAAAAATTGTATGACCCATCAATACGACATGACACGACATGAGTTTTCGTAAGTTTGGGTTTAACATAATCATATTTCGTGTCATTATCATATTGACCCATTTATGACACGTTAAATTTTGTATCGTGTCATGTCGTGTCGCGGGTTGATCCGTTTAACCCATATATAATATATATTATATAATATTAATTTCTAAAAATAATAAATATTTAAATCCCTAAAAAAATTAGAAATACTAAACCCTGTGACTTACGACTCGTGTAAAAACCCTAATCTATTTTTCAAATTCCCATTTCAGTCGCCGATCTGCCTGCCTCGGCCCCAAGCCCTCGGTCGCCAGCTGTCTGCCTGCCCTCGACCCCGTCTTCTGCGTCTGTCACTGCACAATCGTCCTCCCTAGCCTCCTCGCTCGCCCTAGTCTCCTTGATTCCTCTCCGAATCCCGAGTTCTAGGGTTCCAATTCGTCGCCGATCGCTCGATCCTCTGCCATGGGGATGGGTTGCAAGTCGGCGTCTCACCAGCAGTTCAAGGACAAGGCCCGCAACCGGGTGGACGACCTCCACGGGATGTTCACCGACCTCTAGTCCGCTCTCAAGGAGAGCCTGAGGCAGGGGAATAGTCTTGACACGTCGGAGCTGTTTTCGGAGACCCTGAGGCTCTTGCAGCTGAGCGAAGAGGACGACGGCGCTACGAGCAAGCTGACTTAATTGGCGTTCGGTGATGCGCTCAAACCGGAGTTGGTGGAATTGCAGGAAACTGATGTTGGAGCCGCGCAAGGCGGAGGGTCCGCTGCCTACTTTCAGGAGGTGAGTATTTTCTTTTTGGCAGATGTTTATTTTAAGTTACTTTTTCCTCAATCTAATATCTTAATGGCGGAATATTTTATGCTTTAGGAGTAGTTTAGTTTTCTGATTTTTATACTACCTTGCATCACGGCAATAGTTCCCTTGTTAAAAATGTCAATCCGCACAGAAGCTGGAATCCCATTTTGTTGGCACTTTAAGTTTTTAACCTTATCGGTTCTTCAATATATGCATTTTTCATGGCATGTAATCCTGAGTAGAAAGCTACTTAGGAAAGAACATATGCACACACTTAAACATCAAAGTGTTATCATTTTAAGCGATTTCTTCAGTTGATTTTAGTGGCTAAAGTGTCTATTAAGAACAGATGCTCCACGGTTCCACTAGGTTTTCATTTGGTATGACTTGTAGTCTTGAATAATATGACATTTATATTTTTGAATGGTATGGTAGTGGTTGTAGTCTTTAATAATACAATATTAATATAAATACAATGAATTACACAGGTTATTTGTGTCGTATTGCAGCAATCATGTCGTGTTGTGTCATATAGTAACATACTAACTTATATTCTAAATCATGTCATGTGACACGACCTATTTATTAAACGTGTCAGTCGTGTCGTGTCGTGTGACCTGTGAAATAAGTGGTTCGTGTCTATGTTTTGCATATTGACCCGTATGCATAAACGGGTCGTGTTCGTGTCAAGCATAATTGTGTCACGTGTCAAGTATGACACGACACGTTATGACACGTGAAACACGAATTGCCACCCCTAGTCAGAGGGGGCGTCCATGAATGCCAGCGGGCGTTATGATGCAAGCCCTAAGGAAGCGCTTCCTGAGGACTCTCCTCGCCTGCGGATCTTCTCCGACGTCGCACCAATCGTCCAGCGTAGCCACGCTCACTCGCGGATTGATGCGAAACCGCGAATTCGACCTCCTGCTGCTGTCTCGCGCTACCCTTGATGCACCGTGGGCCGCGCTCCAGAGCCGAAGCGCTAAAGTGCTCGACATTGATGTGAGGGTTTTCTTTTAAATCTTTCTTGAAGATGGGCAAAACACAACTCTTTTATTTCGCTGTAATAGTTTTGGCTTGTGAATCTATGTTCTGGGCTGTTCTCTAAATTCTTGATTTTGTCATTTGGGCTGCGTCTCCTCATATCAGATCCAAGAAGTTTTTTTCTGGTGGCTTAGAAGAGTTATCTTGGTTCGTTAGAGTTTGATTCTCAAGTAAATGGAAATTCTCTTGTACTAATTTTGAGCTGGGAGTTCGTTCGGTAAAATTGCTTGTATTTTTCATGCAGACCGCCTTCTTGTTTTTGTTGGATTTCTATAAGGACAAACATCCGTACTTGCTACTTAGCTGATGACTCTGTTTCACGTTGCAAATCGCTGGTAGACTAGTAGTTGAGATGGCTATAGCACCATCTCCACTGTTAAAAGAAATTTCGCAAGATCTTCATTGATCTGTCTCGTGGAACTTTATTTTAATTGAATCAAAAGGAACGAACTTCCTGCATCTCATGTAGAACGCGGAAGTATTAGCTTTCTAGCTCCTCAATGGAAGTATGTACGAAGGAAACACAGACAGTTAGAAGACTATTATGTACTTTGTGAAGATTTTCTTGAAATGAAAACGTTATTGCTACTTTGCTTCTATTCTCTTATTTTTCTACATTGACTTCATTCCTTAATAAATCTCTTCCACTGTTACTTGGTTTCTTTTATGTTTAGGCCGTGATAATAGGTGTTGGTATTTGCACTAATTATATGAATAGCGCACGCAACATTTTGTTTGACAATGATCCTCAGTGGTTAGCATCACAGTGAACTAATTTATCTTCTGTCTTGGGTGTTAATTCTTGAGGTATGGAAACAATCTCTTAGCACACTTGCTGCGAGGTGCATTCATTGAACAGAAGATAATCCTTTAAAATTTGTCTTAAGATACCTCTTGGTTTTGTGTTTAGGTCCTAGAAAATCCTTGTGTACTGGATTTCTTTTATCTTTTTGTTGTACATTGTTTATTGAACAATGAATACTCTGGATCTGCTATCTCTTTCTCTTGGTACTCATCATTTGTTTGATAATTTCTTTAGGGCATATGTATTGGTATGAGATCAATCTAGTATTGATGTAGTTGATTCTTCTATTAAAAAAATATTTCGGTATTAACATAGTATGTTTGCCTACTCATTGGTTGATCATTTCTCTATCAATGTCTAATCTTACTAATTGCAAATTCATTGATGTTTTGGATTTTTGATCATGAAAGGTTAAGTGGCCAAAAGGACAGTTCTAGTTATATAAGGTTGTGATATCAGATGACTTACTGAAAATTTTCAGTTTTCCCTTTTGTTAATCCATTGTGTTACTGGAGTGCATGATCTTTTGTGAGTTGTATTGTTTAGAATTTATGCAAAACCTAAAGATATTATGAGAAGTATATAAGTGTATAACTAAGGAATGAAATACCAACTCGTATTGGGAGGTACGGTCGGTATGTACTAGTTCGTCCATAGATTGGTTCCAGTACATGATTGATACCAGATATAAATAAGTAATTAATGTGTATGTATATATACATATATATATATATATATATATATATATATATATATATAAAATTTATTTGTAGGTACCACCCATACAATATGGTACCAGGACCGGTACTTGAAACTATAGTTTAAAGAACTGGTCCGATAAGTGATTAGACCGGCACATACCGGCCGAACCGAGCAAAATCTTGGTGAAACCGAGCGGAGCAACAACTGCCGCCACCCGTGTTCGCCGCCGTTTCTCACCCTTGCTGCTGGCGGAAGCTTCTTTTGCTGCCGAAGGAAGCATCACACGAAGCTTTCGTTGCGCCGCCTTGTGCTCCGATGCCGGTCCTTTGCCGGACCGATACGAACCGGAGGAAATGGCCGGTATTGGACCAGTTCCTCAATCCATGCTTGAAACCTTGTACTGGTTCGAAACCTTATATACAATTATATATATGTTGTGGAATTTGATTAGTTTTGTATTTGTTTCAAGTAATGATCAAAGGTGGCAAAAAAGAGAGGATCTCCTAGTTTTATTGTGAGAAACATAGCAAATTTTATTTCACCGGAGAGCTATGGGATTATGGAGCATATATTTTAGGTGTATTGAAAGAACTTGTTAATTGTAGATACACATGTCCTATGAGAACTGTGGGCTTATTGTGCATATGTTTTTGGGGTATTGAAAGAATTTGTTAATCGTAGATACACGTATAAGTCATCATCAGTGTTATCAATAGCGTATCGCGGAAAATAGCGAAAAACTAAAAATCCGCAATATGATATAGCGGATTGCGTTGCGGGCAAATAGCGGAAGTCTCATAACGTTTAAAATATATATTATATACATAAAAAATTAAGTATAACGTTTGAAATATATGTTATATACCTAATAAATTAAGCTGCATAAAAATAAAATAAATTATATAAAGAAAGATCACATAGTACCAACTCAATTCAAGTCATAATTTTAATTTCTAAAATTTAAAAATAATTATAATGTGGTCCTATCCGCTATAGCGGTGCTATAGCGTTTCATAGCGGATTGCTCAAAAACCGCTATGGAAAAACGCTATAGCGCCGCTATTGCGGCTATTTAACAACACTGGTCATCATATGTTATGACCTCCTTAAAGAGCTAATTGAGCTCAATTAAATAACAACATGGTCCTATTTAAAATGCATAAGCCCAAGTTAATTGTAGTAGGCCCATTAAACATTAACCATAATATCTTTTCTCCAACTTTC
>CM050452.1:2245000-2250000 GCA_027563935.2 Costus lasius | reverse complement strand
AGTTTGTGAAGTTGTTTCGATATCTATAATAGAGATTTCTGGTTTTCTTGGTATGCATATGTTGTTGGCATCTGTTTTATTATAATCTAAAAGACGTAAGACTTCGTTCGTAGTCAGTGGACTCATAAGAAGTTGAAAAGGTGAGGATTATATGAGAGTGGATGCTTATGGTAGATGCATATAAGAAATTGGATTATCTTGATTTAGAGATCAAGGTTCATCATAAACTTCAAAGGGAACACTTAAACTTCCCGTGCTTCTTTAATACTCCAGTAGAACATTCTTGCCATACTGATTCCTTAACTCAACTTTCTGGTAGATCTTTCTTTACTCATTTATCATAATCAGACTATCACTCGGAATTTTTCTAGTGCTTCATCTTCAAGACGTTCTTTTAGAGAAATTTCTGAGAAATTAGAATATCTCAAAAACTCAAAAGATCTGTCTCAGCTGAAAAATTTGAGCTGTGTCTCAGAACAGCTTGTTCATTTTTTAAGAAGACTATAGACGAACACTTATGCAAGTTAGAAAAATCTGTTGATCAACTTAATACAAAAATACAGAAGTTGTTATGACCGACAAAGATGTCAGTTATATAAGAGGGTTAGAAACTGTTTCTAACACTTATCCTCCTGCTCGAGGATTCACAGACCCAGAAAGTACGAACGGTACTGTGGCAGATAAAGTCATAATAGCTCAGAATAATTTGATCATAGAGCTTTTAATCCAACTACAGAATACGCTTCTTCATATTTCTACTTCAAGTGTTCAGAATTCAGTCAGTACATCTGTCTTGGAGAACCTTCAAAGCAGTTTACAATCTTTAAAATTGTCTACTGCTTTTCTTCTTCAGTCAAACCTCCTGCTAGGAAGTTTGTTGTTCAAACAGATCCGGAAAAACTTGTTAGTGAATACAAAAAATATCATGGCAACAAGTAGCAATTTCAGAAGACTTCTGAATTAGAAACTGTATCAACATCATCAGATGTCATCATCAGGAGACACAGTACAATGAAAACTTTGTTATCAAAAGTAAAAAATAAGAAAATGATGGTTCTGGAAAGATTGGTTGATCCTGATCACCAATTACGCATAAGCAGATTCAAAAAGGCAGATTTGGTCCCTGCCGAAACACTCTATGAACATAAAATCTTGGAAACTAAACAAAAGGTTTACCAACATTACTCAGAATCCATGATTACATGTACGAACAAAACTCAGACTCAAATCTCATTCATATCCAGTGAATCCAAACAGAAGTTACTAGCACAACAATATCAGACAATACATATAGGACTCTGTTTGATTGGAGTACATGGATTGCATAGAGCACATTGTGGAAGTGTTTGGTAACTCTAGTTGACACACGATTTTCTGACTTAGAAAAGGCTATTATCGGAACTATAGAAGTCGACATGACTTCTAACAAAGAGCTGATCTATTTTGTTCCGGATTTCATGATGTCAGTAAAAGATTTCACACAACATATTAAACTGCTCATTCAAACCAAGGGATACGAGAGTTTCATGACTGGACACAATTTGCTCATCACAAAAGGGCTTGTTGCTAGAATTAGCAACCAAGCACACTGTAATTTTAAGTTACAGATTTCAGATGTGCTTGAACATCTGAGTACAAATGGTATTCAGGCAATGGAAGGAAGAAAGATTCCTACCTCTGATTTAGAAGGAGAAGAGTGGAAGATTACTGTACCTGAGAGTACTTCTAGAGTGCCCTCCAGATTATCTTTTTGGAGGTCGAATTCTACTTCGGTTCTAGCAACTTTTCATAATTACTCTGACCGACCAGAACCAGAAGATGACAGTGGTGTCGTCTTAGTTCTACGCTCTCAAACGGATTCGGAGGAATCCTTTTTCAACCCGTGGGGGGAAGATAATGATTTTCCCATTTTTGATTCAGAACCAATTTTTGATGAACAACTTTATGAGGATGCTATACCACTTCATGAGCATCCAGGTTATCTAGAAATGATTGACTCAGGGTGGTACGATGAATCTGATTTTTCGTTCCCAGCCGTAGTCTATGATGAAGAACCTGTTCAGTTAGAAGATCATCCGTTATACCAAGATTTCATAGAAAACACTTTACTATCAGAACATGCTTTCAAATTTGAGACTATCGCAATGGCAAATGAGGAAAGTAGCAGTAGTATTGTGCCACAACACACTACTACAACCCAACCTGGTTTTGGGCCAGTAACGGCTCCAGACAATTCTTTGCAAAGAAAAATTCATGATGCCTTTCCAGAAGCAGGGTCTTCCGTACCCAGATACCCAAGGCCTTTAAGAACAGACAACTTACCTACTTTACCATCAGCAAATGCAAGTTCAGGTTCTATGTTACAACTTGGAGAGGATATTAGTCAATGGGAGGACATTATAAGAAGATGGGAATTCAATACGATTACCCATTGTGCTCATAAGAATTTCGTAGATAATACAGACAAAGTTGTCTATATAGAAAATCTGTTAGGAGAAACCTTGAAGGTGTATTTCCAGAACTGGCGGATGGCTTTTCCGCAAGAATACCAGCAACTTACCATGACAGCTGACGATATTGGGGTATCTATATAGTCACTTATGGCTAGGGGCAATTTGAGTAACATACTCTGTCTATACTTTGAACTTATACTCATTTTAGCAGAAAATAATTCATAGCAAGGACTTTCTATTAATACGAAAATAGAATTTGTAGAGATAATCCTTGACAGTTTGTCTGCTCCAATATTATTGCTTCGTTTTATGTGTTCAACTTTAACATTGACTCCAGTGGCCGTGACGTATTCAATAAAATGAACCCATCTGTTTTTAGCTAATTTGTTTGTTGTAACCGTCTAGAAAAAAGATACTATTGCCTGGCAATCCGTCCTTAAAGTAAACTCAGTCAATAAAAGAAAGATTTTAAATTTGTCTAAGCTGTATATGCAAGTCATAATTTCTGCATCAATAGCAGAAATAGCTGTTTTGTATTTGCCAGAACAATATCTTGCAATTTGTTCCTTCTTCTGTGAGTCACCTTTTGTGGGTTTCCATTTTAGTATACCTCCCCATCCTGATAAACAACCGTCTGTTTCTATTATCAGGTAAGCATCTGAAGGCGGAATTTGCAAAGGAGGTAAAGTCTGGACAATCTGTTGGATGTGTTTGATCGAAGCCCAATCATATTTATTGAATTTTCGTTCACCGGTCTTGGAACACTTGTTGTATAATGGCCCAGTATATTTACTTAAATTGGGAATATAGGCCCTCGCATAGTTTAAGATTCCTAAGAATTTTTGTAATCCTTTTAGTGTTTCCAAATCACTATCAGGAAAAGTCAGTAATTTCTTTACAATATGTGGTTGGAGACTTATCTTTCCTTCTCCAATTTCCAGACCTAAAAACTCAATTACCGAAACTCCAAGTTTCATTTTAGTGCGACTCAATATAAGTCCTTTTTCCTTGACTTTAGCAAAAAATTTAGACAAATGAGAAAGGTGTTGGCTGATGTTCTCAGAGAAAATCAATATATCATCTATATAGACACATATGAAATCAGAGTATTCTTGAAAAATATCGTCCATCTTTTTCTGAAAAATAGAAGGAGCATTTTTTAGGCCAAACGGCATAACTAACCACTCAAAATGTCCTTGAGGACACACGAAAGCAGTCCACTTGATGCTTTCCTCGGCCATGGTTACTTGGTGAAATCCAGACTTTAGCTCGAACTTGCTAAAAACTTGTTTATCTTTCACCTTAGAGACTAGAAGATCAATGTGTGGTAAAGTATAAGGGTCTTTGTATGTGTTGCCATTAAGCCGCTTATAATTACACACCATTCTGGACTTTCCTCTGACTATTTCTGAATGCTTATTAACAATAAATGCAGTTGTTCTGTGCTTTGACTTGGAAGGCCGAATGAGCTTCATTTCCAATAATTCCTTTATATGTTTCTTGAATTCTTCGTTCATTTCCAAACTTGGAACTATCGGTTTATCTTGTATCACCAAATCTTCGTTAATGATTTCTATGTAACATTTAACAGAGTCTTCTTCCCAATGAGCTTTAGGATCTAAACCAATGTTCTAAGAGTCTTCTAGATTTTTCATAGTAGGGAGTATTTGAGACTCGTAATCTGTCATCCTTCCTAAATCATAAGAACAGAGTTCGCAAATGGAATCTCTACTGAAATAGTCTAAGTCTTCTTCTTCTTGAAAAACATTTATAGAAACTCGAGAACTAATAGGAGTAGTCTGAATGACCTCCACTTTCTTATAAAAAGTAAGAGTTCCCTGTTCTATTCTAAGTCCTTTAAAACTGTGAACAAAGTTCATTCCAATAATCAATTGTGTTTTGTCGCCAATTGAGAGTGGCAGAGCATAAGTGAATGGCATGAGATACTTTTCTTTATTTAAAATCAAAAAACCATTTTTCAACCTCTTATTGGTAGTTTGTACACTATTAACTCCGTATATAATGTACTCTCCAGTGTTTTCATAGCAATTTTCAGGTAGTGCTGTTGGAGTAATACAGCACTTAGATGCCCCTGTATCCAATATAGCCTGGACATTATACTTTTCTCCCTCAATTTCTAATGTTGCAGTCAGATTTAACAAATTGTTGCTTATACTCGCATACCTTACAGGTTTCTTTTCCTCAGCTTTGAGTATAATTTCCTCTTCAATGACCACATTTTTTCCCTTTAGATTTCCAATTGTATTTTTCTGTCCAATATGTCTCCGTAATTCCTCTTCTAAATTTACTATGTGTTTGGCCTGTTCCTCAGTTAAAGTTCTATAATCAACTTTGACATATTTAGGTGGTCATTCTCCTATTGGAATTTCAATGTCAAATTTCTTTTTGCTGCAGATTGAACAAGAAACTATGAAACAGTTGCTACACTGCATTCTTGCCCATTTAACAGTTTTAATCGGGCAAAACAAACATTTATTTGTATGAGGAATAAGCTAAGGATAAAACACCCAATTGTGAATACAGTCG
>CM050452.1:2232500-2237500 GCA_027563935.2 Costus lasius | reverse complement strand
CATTAAATCCCATATTTGGGTTAGATCCTAAGATCATAATTTTCATACGATTTGTAAAATTATAGGGATTGACCCCTAATGAAATATCTTGTTGGAAATCAGTAGGGCAATTTAGTTTATAAGATTCCCAATTGCTCTTGCTGTTTCTCCTAAGAAGTTTTCCAAATAGAGTACATCTCTTCTGTTGTGAAGTTTCCAAGTATTTTGGTTACTTCCATAGAAACCATGGAGCCCAGTTATCAAGAACTGTGCTCCAAGTTTGTGGATCATGGGCTGCTAGATTTAAGATTCGTCCTTCATCTAGAAGCTTTTTTCTATCTATGGTTTCTAGGGGTTGTCTTTTTCCTCTAGACCATCTATCTTCTCTTTCTTCATTATATTGTGTATATGGTTCTCGAGGAGGTTGCCCTATAGGGTAACTCCTTATATGCGAAGTACTAGGCTGAGCCGTACTTGCTGAGGCTGCTGCTTGTCCTGGATTGTTATACACAGAGACGTTACTGGCCTGTTCTTGGCCTGTCATAATTGTATCCATCAGATTTTGTGGAATACTTTGGATACTCTGTGTATCAGAGTTATCTATATATATTTCTTGTGCATCCATTTCTAAGAAGGTGTTTATAATATCATCTTCTTCTTGAGTGAAGCTTGTTTCTTTAGGTTGTGGATTATTACAATGGCACACCCTAATATTACCTTCCTGGTCATAGTCTAGTTTATGAGAAGGAAGTAATTGTCCTTTATTTATAAGGGCAATTTCAAGACTTATCATTTCTTCAAATGTAAAGTCTAAGTTTTTAGAGATATAAGACTATTGTCTTCTAGTATCATTGTTCTAAGAACTTTTCTAATCCTGATGTTGAAGCTTCATCATCATGGGTTTGTTTTTTCCTATAACTTGAGAATCTCAAGTTATATGTATCATCGGAATTCTTGAACATTATGCTGTCTTCGGGAATAAGCATTTGTTCCTGTTCTAAATTTTTAGAGATATTCCAATCTAATCCGCCGAGATCGCGAGATAGTCATGGGTTTTATCATTTTAATTCCCTTACTAGCTAAAGCATCTATTACGTTTGATATGTAGAGCTTGTAGCCGGTATTAGAGTTGTTAGTTAATTTTCCTAAAAATCCTAATCCTATAAGAAGATTAGAATCCCCGGCAAAATCTTCGTATCCACGTGTTTGGATACCAATTTCTAATTCTCCTAAGTCTTTTATACTTATGAGAAAGTCTGGGGCACAATAGAATATACCCTTATTATTTGTCATGTCAACCAGTGCCTTTCTTGCATCCGATTTCCATCGTTTGTCAAGGATGGCAATGAGAACCTTTGTGCCTAGCTTTTTGCGAGCTAGTCCTTTGACTGACACAACAATCATTCCTATATGGGCTAATGTTTTCCCAGATAGTCTTAATTTATTTAAGGAATCTCGAGATATAATTTTCAGATTCCTTGGTTCTGTTGTGACGGACAAGTGTTCTTCACGAGTTATCCTTAGGAGTTGGGTTCTAAGGTTTAAAGGTCCCGTCCTATATAATAGTTGTGGACGTAAAATTTGTAACCTATTATTTTGGTAAGCCTCGAATTGTTGATCTATATCAACAACTTCTTCCAAGACTTGTGCTGGAATTCCTTGTCCATCAAATATTCTATTAAGGATATTTGGGATAGGATTACTGATTGATAACCTCTCGTTTTGGTTATTTTCTCTGACTGTTGTGGTTCCAGTTAGAGTATTAGATGTTCCTGTAAAAGGTCGTGTACTCATTTCCAAAGAAACTGAGTACTTCTTGTCGGTCTTTGAGACACTGATGTCGGAGTAGTAGAAGTTGTCGTAGGTTGTGTTGACGACACTTGTACTATTCTCTGTAAGTTAGAGGCAAGCTCGTTTAAAGAATTTTGATATTGTTGAGCTTGTAAACCCAACATGTTTTCAACTACCTCATGTTGTCTGAGAAGAAGTTCAGAGGTAGATTTTAGGATTGCCTGTTGTGCTACAAGCGTATCCGTATTTAATTTTACGTGAGTAGCTATGACATCTAATTTTTTATTTAGATGCATAAGATATTCAATAATAAAATTGTTTTGTCGCACAAAACGCTTATCTGATGCTCCTTGTGGATCATCAGTAATAAGTCCTAGGGGATTATCTAAGTAATTCCCTGTTTTGACTAAAATTTTTTGATAGTCTTCATCATGGCCTAATGAGTCAAGCCATTCTGGGACTGTTACGTTAGGCGTTATGTTAGCCATTCCAATTCGTTGTGGTGAATTTGGATTTACCATTCTTCTGAATTTTTCTGTAGTTTTTCTAGAAGAGCGGCCGTTTTTTGTGGTTTGGGCGTCAAAAATGTTTGACTGCCTTTTGAGTTTTACTAAAATTTCTTTAAGCTCTGCCGTGAGCTTTTGTTGTAATAACAAAGATCTTTCGATCTCTTTTACTGTATTGACCAGGTATGTATATTGGTTTTTAATATACTCTTGGTTTTCATATATATTTCGTAACAAAATATTTTTTGCTACCATTTCTGAATGTACAGTCCTCCATAAGTCTGTACATATATGATTAAATTCTCTAAGGCTTTCGGCCTGAGAGATTTGTAAATCAATTATAGTATTTAACTGAGCATTCTCAGTATGTAATTGGTGGTTAAACCGGCCATTTTCTTTTGGAAAATAGCATTTATGTTTAATTGCCTGAGAAGTAGATTGTACTTCCCAGTAATTTTTTGCTAATTTTAAAGATAGATAATTTATATCCATCTTTATTACAGATGTTTTTTCATAAGATAAACATCATATGTGTTATTAAAGCCTTTCGGCTTTGATGTAATAAAATGTTCCATTATTACTATGTGTAAACACAATAAAAGAGCAGTTAAGCAGGTTTTCAGATCTACTAGGTACTTACGTATAACTGTATGGCATACTGTTATGTTGTATAAAGAAGGTCTTCTAAGGAGTAGGAATACTTGAGATCTATAGATTCCTGGCCATTCGCTTGCTTTTGTCTTCCTCTAAGATCTACCGCTTTACCATATAAGTATAGATGATTAACAGAACATCATGCTACATGGACGTTAGCAAGCCTTATGGTCCCGGCGACTCTCCTAGTCTGTGGACTTCTACTTGCCAAGCCATCGGCCCTTTAGTTATGTTTTTCATCTTACTCTGGTGGCTTAGGCAGCCCCGGTATACTTAGATTTGTATAAAAAACAAAGCGTACGACAGCCTATCTGAAATCTCAAGCATACTACATCTGCTTAGAGTTCTTCTTTATACAAACAGAATGTTATTCCATACTTATACGTTTTCCCGTTCGATCAAATAAAAAGGAATTTTAGACGAGTACATCTTTCAACCAATCTATCTATGATAAATTGTATTCGTGCTGTAATATATTTAAGGCTAAGGAAAGTTGGGCCTATTCAGGCTTGACTAATGATCCTGAAAGGCCCAACTTCCTTAGCCCTTAAATAATATTACAGCACGAATACAATTTATCATAGATAGATTGGTTGAAAGATGTACTCGTCTAAAATTCCTTTTTATTTGATTCGAACGGGAAAACGTATAAGTATGGAATAACATTCTGTTTGTATAAAGAAGAACTCTAAGCAGCTATGTAGTATGCTTGAGATTTCAGATAGGCTGTCGTACGCTTTGTTTTTTTATACAAATCTAAGTATACCGGGGCTGCCTAAGCCACCAGAGTAAGATGAAAAAATGGTGATGAGATTGATGACTTTATCACATATGATGATCCTGACACAATAAGGATCCTTAAAAATCCATTAAATAAATGGCATTTCTATGACCATGACGATTCTGATTATGACCATATAGAAAAAATTGAATCCGGAAATCCTGATGTGGATGACTTAATTCGGCTTCTTGAAAAAGATAAAATCTTTGGCTCAAATCCCCAACAACATTGGGAGAAAAACAAACTTGTTTGTACCTTGAAAATCAAAGACCCTGGTTTTCGTATAACAAACAAGAAAATTACAGCAACAAATGAAAACATTGCTGAATTTAAAATGCATATTGAAGAGTTATTAAAACTCAATGTCATAAGAAGGAGTGTTTCTCCTCACAGATCCCCCGCATTCATTGTAAACAAACACAGTGAACAAGTTAGGGGGCAAAACAAGAATGGTCATAGATTATCGCCGGCTAAATGACAATATTGAAGACGATAGTTATGACATTCCAGATAAAACAGAGTTAATTAACTCTATACAAGGAGATATGTTCTTCTCAAAATTTGACTGCAAGTCGGGTTTTTGGCAAATCCGGTATGGCAGAAGAATCAATACCATGGACTGCATTCACCTGTCCATTAGGAAGCTTCGAGTGGCTTGTCATGCCATTTGGACTAAAAACTGCACCTGCAGTATTTCAAAGAAAAATGGATGAAGTATTTAAACTTTATCAAGACTTTGTTTGTGTGTATATAGATGATATTCTAGTACACAGTAAAACAGAAAAAGAACATACAAGTCATTTAAAGCTTGTATTACAAAAATTCTATACTAATGGGATTATTGTCTCTGGACAAAAATCACAATTTTATAGAAAAAATATTGATTATCTAGGAGTAGAAATTGGACAAGGAGTAATAAAACTCCAACCCCATATTGCTTCTAAAATAAAAACCTTTGAGGTTATAGATACTAAGAGCCTCCAACAGTTCTTGGGATTAATTAATTATGCGAGACCTTTTCTTAAAGATCTACATAAAATGAGTGGACCACTCTACTCAAAACTAAGTCTTACTGGTGTTAAGAAATTCAACACAGAAGACTATAAACAGATTGACAAAATTAGGCAACTAGTGGAAACACTACCTTTGCTTAAATTACCATTGGATAGTGATTATCTCATTGTCCAAACAGATGGAAGTGAATATGGATGGGGAGCTATCCTTCTCCGAAAACCCCATAAATATTCTACAGAAGTAGAAGTGATTTGTAGATATGCTTCTGGCAAATT
>CM050452.1:2040000-2227500 GCA_027563935.2 Costus lasius | reverse complement strand
TTGATATCCTTGTGCACGTAGTTTTGTTAAGATTGATATACAATTTTCTATTTTAATTATCCTACGGTGTGCCATAAAGTTTGTAGACTTTCTATGTCTTCTATTTTGTGTAACAAAGTAGCCTAAAATCCTGTTTAGAGGTTAAAAGGTGTCATGAATTAAGCATTCACTACCGTAAGTATAATCTGTCTAGGTTTTTGACATGTCATACATGCCTCTTAAGTGCTGAAACGTCACTATGACTTTCTCTGTCTTCTATTTTGTGAAATTATGTTCCTTATGTATACATCTTCAAAGAATGAATCTAGGTTAAAAGGTGGCATAAATTAAGCATTCAAAACCTTAAGTATAATCTGTCTAGGTTTTTGACATCATACATGCCTGTAAGTGCTGAAACGTTGCTATGATGGTTACCTAAACAAGCCTATTTGTCCAACTCATTTGGACAAAAAAATTCCTTAGTTAATTATTCTTTCCCATCTTATGATGTGTATTAGTCCTTAATCTCCTAATTTTGTATTGTTAACTAAAAGAAATATTTACGGCTGAAATAATCGAAGGCCCATATATTTTAAAATTTAGTTTACCTTGTTATACAGTTCTACAACCTGTCAATGCTGCGGCGATTGTCATTGCCATTGCTATTGCGTGTCTAAGCAATATTGATTTAGATACTGAAAGTTTCTGGCTTCATGGTTTAAGATACCAGTCTGCACCGGTGTACCAGTCTAGTTTCAGACCGGTTTGCTATAGCGAACCCGACACTTGGCTACAGTGAAACCGGTCCAAGATCCGAATAAACCGGCTGGTACCGAACTGATATCTTAAACCATGTTTGCTCAAATTATGTGTTTCCCATTCCTAGTTAAACTATAGTTTTCTTAGTCTATTTACGTTTTCTTGGTAGCCTAGTGCACGAACAATACTCCATTGTCATCCATCGCATTCTACCAAATACATATGCCAACGTGATTCGTTAGATGCATATTTTTATATAATAAACATTCTCTACTCATTTATATTTTCCACAAATTGAGTTTCCTTAGATGATATTCTTGCATTTCTTTGAATTTATAATCTACTCTTGAATGACAATTTCCAGTATTTTTTACTTCACTAGTTATTAAATGGGTCAACAAATTGCAGGTACAAAAGGGTTTTGCTGGAAAATGGTCTTACCGTTCTTGTAAGTTGCTAATTATATTGCAATGATTTCATGTAGCTTTTATCATATTTGATTAATTCTCATATACATTTACTTCCAATTTTTCACATCTTTGATGCATGCTATGGCTACTCATACATATGCAAAGTAACAATTGTGATAATGTATGCTCCATGGAATAAAAATTCATTTTAGTACAGTACCACTCCAGGCTTGAAACGGTACAGTTCCACTCTGTACTAGAGGGAACCAGACGGAACCGATGCAGTGTGTGGCGGAAGAAGTAGAGGAACAGGAAGAAGAGGAGGAGAAGCGAGAAAGAGGGAGGAAGAAAAAGAGGAGAAAGAAGAAGAACTGCTTGCATATGATGGAGCTTAAGCGAAGCAATGGAATGCGATGGAGGTTCCATGGCAACGTGGATGGAGGTTCCACTCCTTTCCTCTCCTCTCCTCCACTTGTTGAATCGCAGCCAATGCCGCAGAGCGAGCAGAAGCTCCATTCTTCCTCTCCTCATCTTCTCCACTTGCTTTGCTTTGCTGCAAAGCTCTATTTTTGCATGGTCTAAAACTGGACCATGCTCGGACCAGTATGAACTGAGCAAAACCAGTCCAATTTCTTAATGCATAGTATGGTCACACAGAGCTGCTACTAGATAGTTAGACAACAACCTGCTGGAATTGTTTGTTCTTTGATTAGCTTATAGTTGGTATGTGTTAAAGATAAATAGAAAAGGAATATAGAGGGAAGGAGAGAATACTAGTTGTGGACTCATCTTTAATTCTTGCTATACCAATAGCTAACTGTAGCAACACTTGATCCAGTTGGATCTTTCTTGCCCATTTTAATAAGCATAACTTGTATCATCCTCATCAATCTACTTCCAACCTACAAGGTCTATTAATTTGAAAACCATTAAATTGTTTAGGTTGTGATGTAGATTAGATTTGTATTATTTGAATAATGTTACTCAAAGCGAAGCGAAGCTAGAAGAAGGGAGGAGGAGAAAAGCTGTCTATAAGCATGAGGAGGAGAACCATCCACTAGTGTTGTCCGCCAGACTACCTCTACTCATCGGTACATACAAGTCCGAGAATGCACCGGTAGACATGTTGGGAATGGGTTTTTAAACCTTATTACCAATATTCCATAACTAAAATGAGTTTAAGAGACAAAATACTTTTTATGGATCCTCTTTTAAAATGTATGAACAAGACAGTTGGTTTTTGCCATTTATTTTTTTAGGCATTGGCATGCTTAGTCAGTCTGATCAGTCCAATAATGTCAGTGAACTTAAGCATAATGAAAATAGTTAGTTTTAAAAGCAACATTGGAAAGATATGTATACTAACCGGACATGGATTCTGTTTGTCACTCCAAATATATGTTTGACGTGTATGTTGCTAGTTCCAACTAAGTTCAATATCTTGCCAGACGTAGCAAACATTTACCTAGATAAATTATTGTTATTCATGAAGCCAAAGATTGTCTGTAATAAACTAATAATTTAGATCAATAACTTATTTAAGGGAAAAATCAGTGGAAGGATGGCATGGATAATGCATATTTGAAATATGCAATTTCCAAAGTGTGAAAAGAACATATATAGAAAGCCATAAATTTATATATGTAAAAAAAATATAGAAATTGAAGTGTTGGATATATTAGAACTGACTCTGGAAGTTTCTATTTACAGTTTTGTTGTCCTCTTTAACCGGACCAAAATTTGGCTGGTTCAAGTACCAGCTAGTTTACGTTAGTTTTCAAGCAGTTTCTAAGAATAAGAGAGAAAATAGCCTTTCTAGGAGCTAGGAAGTTGGCCTTTCTTGTTTAGTATAATATTATCACATAAACCAGATATTGTAAGCGATGAAATTATGCACAATCAAACTAATTGCCCTGAAGGCTCATTTGTGGACACTAGCTGCTTAACCATTGTTAAAATGAAGTACAATGTTTTGCCGCACTGTTTGCACTCTTCTTATTTGAATTTACACAAGTTTCTTCATTAAAAATTTAAATTTACAGTTGCTGCACAAATTCCTTATTCGTACGTTTTATGCTTCCAGGGGCAAGGAGTAGCTCTCTTTTAGATATTTTCCAACTACAGGATGACCAGTTGTTACGTGTGACGCACGATTTAAGAAATGTATAACTTAGATGCTTAATATACACAAGTTTCTCCTGTTTTCTTCTAGGAAAACTTGCATTCAATTCTTACATTACTGAAACTATTTGATCGGTTGTAATAAGTTATACAAGATCGTGCTCTGAGTTGCCCAAATAAAAAGAATGTGATTAATAAGTTATCATCACTCATAAAATTATTAAATTATGCACTCTACTGTTGCTCACTCTGCTCTGCTGTTCTCTATCACTTATCATGGATTATTTCTAAATTTGACATCCCTTTGTGGATTTCTTTGTATTAATTTAACTTAATGATTAATGGAAGTGTCAGTGGCATTTGTTGATCTTATTTTGCTTGCCCTAGCTTACAATGTATCACCTAATTGACCTGTGGTAGTTCACTCTATCGTTTATAGCAATCCCTTCTCCGGATTCTTTGAAATTGATTACTGTCTCCCTCTTTTACATCTTTTCCCTGGCTCCAGAAAATTCTCTATCCTCCCTTGCATGCATGGTAACTTGTTATCTTTAGCTCTTTTTTTTAAATTTATTTTGACATGGTTAAGTATTTTTGTTAAGATAGGAAACTAATTGATGAATGTGGGATTTGATCCCAAGATTTTGTTATTTTAGCTTATGATCATATAGTATGAAATTTCTTGGCATTGTTCGTTTAGCTTGTCATCTTCCCAGGCTATTTCAAATCTGCTCTGCATCACTCCTCTATAAATATCTTTATATAAATTATTTTTATATTATACAGATATTTCAAATCATGTAATTCTGAATGTTAAGTTACACATGAAATTTTTTTAGATATATTAACATAAGCATAGATATAATTATAATTGTAACTATGCATCTTCTTAGAATGGATTGTGTATAGTAATGAGAAATACACTCTGGATTTAACGACCAAGTTATTCCGGTATCCAAGAACTCTGTTCATCCATAGTGTGTCTGGCACTTACACAGTCATTTAATGGTATTAATAGTGTAGCAGGGTGACGTTATACTCAATGACGGCATTACCGGTGTTGATGTCCACACTGTGAGTCCGAAGCCTTGCAAAGCCCTGCGCCATCCGGAACGCTCCCCGGCCGCCGACCACCGCGAGCTCTCGCTCCGTCTCCATCACCGGGTTCCTCGAAAACACGCTGAACGAGCTGCCGTTGTGCGGCCCCTCCTCGAACCCGAAGTCCGCGCCCAGCACAAGCATCGTCGTCGTCCGCGCCGCCATAATGTAGAAACCCCGCGCGTGGCCGACGAGATCGGAGTCGGCCTCCGGCCCCGATGTGAGCGGGTCGTCGATGGCCCACACGTTGCCGAAGGCCAATAGGGGTAGGGGAGAGGAGAGATTCTTGTCGCTCGCCACGAGCACAGCGGTGGGGTTTGGGCCGCTGACGGTGTCGTGGAGGAAGAAGTGAAGGTCGGTCACCTTCGGTTTGCCGAAGGGGTGGTGGGATCGGCGTGCGGCGGTCGCGAGAACCGCGAGGGTGGCGGCCAATGCTATTAGGAGAGCTGCCCTCGCCATTGTTTGTTTCTTCGATGATCAGAAGCTAGCCGCTCGGTTCTCGTTCCCTTCTCGCTAGGGTTTTGATAAAGAAACGATCCACTCCGATTTGGAAATGCAGCAAATTGATTGCAGACAAATGCAAGATCGATGATTTGGATAAAAAAAAATCTTGTATTGTAATGATTAGTTTCTATTATTGGAAGAGCTGAAGGACCACAAGAGTTGTTGGATAAAGGATTGGGGAATTGTTATGACCCAAGCCTGCCTCATGCGGCGCATCTGACTCGTTCTAGGCCATAACCAAGCCAGGCCCAGGGGCTCCCCAATCCCGTTCCGGCTCCGTGTTACACCCGGACATATTACGTCTGCAGCGGGATTCGACCCCTGGACATGACCCTCACGAGTCATGACCCTTTAACCATCTGAGCTGCAGCTCAGATGGTTAAAGGGTCATGACTCGTGAGGGTCATGTCCAGGGGTCGAATCCCGCTGCAGACGTAATATGTCCGGGTGTAACACGGAGCCGGAACGGGATTGGGGAGCCCCTGGGCCTGGCTTGGTTATGGCCTGGAACGAGTCAGATGCGCCGCATGAGGCAGGCTCGGGTCATAACAAAAAAGGCGCCTTTTTTGTTATGACCCTCGTACGGGAGCAACATGGGCCTTGCCCAAGCTCATTCCGAGTCCATAACCAAGCCAGGCCTCGGGCCCAAATCCTGTTCCGGTTCCGTGTTACCCCCGGAAATATCACGTCTGCAGCAGGATTCGACCCTTGCCATTACCCTCACAAGCAATGGACCCTTAATGGTTAAGGGTCCATTGCTTGTGAGGGTAATGGCAAGGGTCGAATCCTGCTGCAGACGTGATATTTCCGGGGGTAACACGGAACCGGAACAGGATTTGGGCCCGAGGCCTGGCTTGGTTATGGACTCGGAATGAGCTTGGGCAAGGCCCATGTTGCTCCCGTACGAGGGTCATAACAGTTTGTTTCTTCGATGATCAGAAGCTAGCCGCTCGGTTCTCGTTCCCTTCTCGCTAGGGTTTTGATAAAGAAACGATCCACTCCGATTTGGAAATGCAGCAAATTGATTGCAGACAAATGCAAGATCGATGATTTGGATAAAAAAAAAATCTTGTATTGTAATGATTAGTTTCTATTATTTCATGAAATAGTATTTCAAAATCTTTTTTTTCCTGACGGCTATAATTAAGAGAAGGCGTTATAAGGATAAAGTAGGTAAAGGTTACTTTAATTGGAAGTGATCTTTCATAAGTGTCACGCCCCCGTCGGATCGGCCTGAAAATAGCCCTTAATCGCTGTCTCAGGACTATCCGGCGGAACACCGGAACACAACTCTCCCTAGGGTTTTCGACCCGAAATTAGAAACCCTAATTACCCCGATTAATTTTTATCCCCAAATTACAGTTCGTACGAAAGAAACCCTAACCCTAATTAGGAAGTCGAACCTCAAATCAAAATATACCTCACTATTGACTGAAGTCAAAATTCACCGTCGAATTAATCCCCTTGCTGACGTCACGCTGACGTCAACGCCTCAATTTGATTTCTGCCGCGTCGATTAAATTTGTTGCTTTGCTTACGTCAGCCGCTTGATTGCTGATGTCACGCAACTTCGTTCGCCGCTTCGATTTCGAAATCGCGCCGCCCTACGTCAGCGTCGCCCCGCTGACGTCAGCCAAATCAATCGATTTCAGCCGCTGGCTTCCGCCTTCCGATTTTGACCCAGTCAAAATCGGAACACTGCGTCGTCTTCGTCTTTCGTCTTTCGTCTCCCTCACGACGCTGCCTGCGTCGCCGCCGCTGTCGAGCGCCGCCGCGCTCTGAAGTTGACCGGGAAGGGGGACGCGCCGCCTGCGCTTGATCCTCCTCCTTCAGCTACCCTGCCGTTCGGAGCTGTTGTCACCGGAGACGACGAGGATGACCGCCGCCGTGCTCGAGAAACAGGGGAGGAAGTAGAGGTAATGTGGAAGCTTTATTTCACTAAATAAAGATACAGAAACCTCTTACCGGCGACCCCCGTCGCCGCCCTCGTTCCCTCCCTCGCCGGTGATCCCTATCACCGGCTACAAAATCTCTCTGAACCCCTTGTCGTTGGCGTCTCACCCAGAGCTTCCCTCAAGCTCGTTTACGGTCGGTGGCCGATGCTCTCCTCTCGATCGTGGTTGAAGACGCTCGCCGGTCGTCCCCCTGGCTGTCGATCCCCTTCGACTTTTTATAGAGGCGCCGCTCGCCTCAAGGTTCCGCTTCCAAGCTTTCCTCGCGCGTCCGCTTCGCTCGGCGACGACGCCGTCTTCGCCGCGCCCAAGTTTCGCGAGGCACCGCGTCTTCCGCTGAAGTCGTCGACGCCATCTGAAGCTTCGCTCGTGTCCGCGTCCGACGCCTGCGGAGACGACGAAGGAGACGCGCGTTCGCGTCTCGCGTGAGATTCGGGTCAACGCCCCTATTTTGACCATTGGATTGGGCTTCACTTTGATGCTTCGCCCCTGGGTTTGGGCTTGATCCCGGGCTTGGGCCAGACCGGTTGAACCGAGGCCTAACAATAAGTATCATATTATTTCTATCTTTTTAGTTTAGAAATATTATAGACAGAAGAATTTGGAAGAGGCGTTAGAATTTTTACACCCAGTTTGAGTGGAAAAGACTCAAGCATGGTTTTTTTTTGGAAAAAAGTCGAAACAATTTTTGAAAAAAAGTCAAAAATTAGAGGCAATTAGATACCTATTAATCATATTCGATTCGAGTATATTAAAAATAAATTTATAAATAATATCAAGTCTTGAGTATGGTACCCATTAAACCCAACCCAACAAATAGTATAATAAATTCTATAAAGAAAAAAAAAAAGCTTTGCAATCAAATTGCTCTAAATTGATAATATTATAACAAAAATAAAATATTAGGTATTGGGTCAAATTAAAATTTAATTTTAGTATAACTACTTGGACACAAGTTTTATTATCATCTCTTATATTTAAATTTTGCGTTTGGTACAAGAATATGAGATTAAGAATATATAACGCGTGAATTATAATAGATGACAAGAAATAATACCTACTGCATTACCGTCACAGTTGTCCCTCTTCAGAGGGTTTTTTTTTTTTTTTTTTTTTTTTTTTGTGACAGGGCCAATCAGCAAGCAACTAATTGTCAGCCAACTTAACCCAGAGATCTTGGCAGTGCTGGATGAACTCAGTAAAGAACCAGATGAAGCCAACAATAGAACAGAGCTATTCACCTTAAGCCCGAGTCAAGGACTCCTCGACCTTACAATTCACTCAACCGAATCAGCCCTCCCCTTATATTCTTTTCTTATTTTATTTTTTTCAATCCCCTTATGTTTTCTTTTTCTTTACATTTCCCTCACACATACATCCTCACGTCCCTCTTCCTATACAAGCAACTAACTTCCAATAAGCTATTAAAGAGCATTCAAGTGCCCAACATTTTCATCCAAACGAGCAGCGTGAGCCTTGGGCTCATAAAAGATGCAAGACATAGGACCCACATGCATTTCATACACAAAATTTTCACAAAAACTCGGCTCCGCAATAAAACAAAAACCAGCGACAATAGCATATCAAGAGCTCAGCTCCACTATTAAAAACATATTCTAAGTACAAAACCAGAGAGCATACATTATCTCCCCAAAACTCGTTCGTAAGACGCGGCGATATACCAACAGTTCGGACAAGAAACCGCAGCAGCATTCAAAAGGGGAAAGGTATAGGGGAAAGGTATACCTCCAAGAGCTCCACTAAGCCGAAGATATAAGAACTGACGACCAGCTTTGATAGCTCCTCAACAGACCCAAACTCCCAGCGGGGATAATAATAGATCCAACCTGCCAGATAAGAGAAAGACCTCCTCAATGTTCCAGTAACTTCCAATAAATGACCAGAGATGAAGTCCGCGAATAGTGGGAGTGTGTAGCCCTCCGGCAACACCAGGCCCCCTCACACGAAGGCAAAGCAGGGCAGCTAGCACGCCAAAGAAAAGAGCGTGGGCCTCTAGTCATCAACGACCAAAGCAGAGTAAACCCAACTGTTGACGTTGAAGCTGAATGGAGCCATAGAGCATCGCTTCCATCGAACCCTAAGGGAGTAGAGGAACGAGAGCAACACTCACATGAAAAAAAGGCAGGTCTCTCTTTTTTTTCTCAGTTCCATCAGCTCCCCACTTATTTGCAGGAGAGGAGGAATGGGCCACTTGGATCTAATGAAAAGATCCAACAATAGCAATAAGCTCAGTCAACACCGAGTCAACTAGCTCAATGTAATGTAGTAACAAATAATGACATAAAATGGGTCAGCCCAAACCAAACTAGGCTCGAGTTGGCCAACTCGAGCCTTCCTCCTCTCGGACAGAATCGTATGCCAAGGTCTGGCCACCCAGCATATCGACTGCCCTTAGCGGCACCAACCGCCCCGGTCTATGACCTCTCGAGCTCCACGGACCCCATTCGTGACTGCCTTAGCGACCAGCTGAGCCGGTATACTGGTCAAGTAGTCTAGGCCATCAGGTGCGTCCACCACTGACCAAGACACCTTTCCACGTTCGCATAAGCGAACTTCGCGCGTCCCACATGCATGACCCCCTAAGAGTGACTGGGTGTCGGCAAGTGTGGAGTCGGTACTTTAGGAGTATAGCCATCTCTTGCGTTTCCCACTTCGCTTCCGCAGCGTCGCGTCCGCTCGTATGTACCGGTACGCTTATGCGCTCCAAGGTACGTATTCACGTAGCTCCGTGCGTCCGCTCGTGTCCCAACCGCTAAAGAACAAGCTCAACACCTGGCACGTCAAATCCACACCTACATCAACCCCCACAATCCTCCAACAAGGTCAGCCACGCGAACAACTCAGCTGCGAGGGTCCTCACTTTGTATCCGGAACACATCTACAGATATGAGCGCGCCCACGCCTTTGTGGACTTCGGCACTGATCCACTATGACATCATCAACATAGGGATCACTAGATATATATAATCCCTCGAGTCCATCGACTCATCAAGTGCCGCATTCCTCAGGCATACCCCACGGTGCCCCCACATCACCGACCTGACCGATCTACACCTAAGGGCGAGGTGCGATCTGACCCATATATAAAAATCCACAAAAAGGGGGAGGAACGTTCCAGATCATAACAAATTAACATGTATATATGCACAAGGGTATATTCATATCACAAAGCCGGCTCAAAATAATATCAAGTAATAAAACAGACCAAGGGTCATACTATGAAGTTAAGTGGCTGAGCTGTCACAATTACCATATTTCTCCACTATCACCTTACCTTCAACTTAGAACTCCATGGTGCCTATGGTCAGATACCACCCTTCATATTTCTTCTGGGCACAAGTTATTACTCTGGTCACATAACCCGACTTCAATATCCACTGAAATTTTTGTTAAGCTTATTACCCTTGGCTTTATCCACACAAATTTCAATCGTGCCTTGATTGTCTTCATTAGTTATAACAAAACATGGCCACTATTACTGCTACTATGCAATGTACTGATCATGAAAATTTGTAGCTCCCAGCATATTACTCCGATACACTTAAATTCCATTCACAGATTTTTACTGTAAAATCAGCACCACCCTCTCCCAGCTTTGGGGTGAGGATGGCAGTTTCATGGGAGCGTGATCTCTAACAAAACTCATCATCATATAATATAAACACTACAAAATCTACATTTTACTACATCACAACAAAATTCTGGAAAAATAACACTCTAATTTACCCTCAAAAGAACAAAAAAGTGATATGCTAGGAGCCAGAATAAATAGTCAAAAAATACAGCGAGGGAATCATATGCCCACGTCTGATCCATGTTTGCTGCAAGATCCTCAGCAGCTAGTGGGGAAGTTAGCGCCTCGCTTCTATTAAAAAGTTGGATTCGAACCACTCTTTACAAGAATGAATTGATATTTCGATGGGTGCACAGGTTCCATATCTCACATCAACGGAGGGAACTTTCAACATATTCCATTGCCTTCCGTTTGACGTGCTCAATCGTCTCTTCATTGCCATGGTCTTTCTCATAGTCAAGATACTTTTTGAATAGGAACTGTCATGACCAAACACAAGAATGAAGGCTTAAGTATTCAAGAAGAAAAGCCCAATTGCACTATTGACGGATCTAAAACATTTCTTTATTTGTTCTTTCAATTGTAACAAAAAAAGGAGATAGCACTAGTTTCTTCAAATATAATAATTACGCACGGTTATACTAATAAGGTTATAACAATTGTATTTATCATGAACTAGCAAAAAGTGCACAATCCTAAAATGTCCAGTGCAATGATTTGAAGGTACCAGAAGAAACCAGTGTACCATCACTAATGTGCTTGGTATCAATAAACTCATTGGACCAATACAAACTAGGACTACCATCTGATTCAGACAGTTCTTCAACCTTAGGCCAAAGCAAATAATTTCCATCATTGTCATGATAGTTTGAACTCAACAATCATGTTATGATCCACTAAATAGCAGTTGTAGATAAAAAATACCTTATCTACATAAACTCACACACAGCAGAAGGTAGACCTAACTAGCAGAAGATAATTTAGCTTAAGCAGGAATGCGCAATCTCGACTTAATATGATTTACAACTCGAGAGTAATGGAACAAACAGTGATACAGCATGAACACAGTTACACAAGTATGCATGTTTAGAAAATAATTTGATTTTCAGATGTTTAACAGATAACTATATGTCATTTGAATTTCTATATTAACAACCTAAACTGGTACCTAAATAATCAAGGCTTCAAAATAAAATATTAATTTAAAAATACATAATCTAATATTTAGACTTGACACCATGATTAAGGTTTAATCACACACACATATATACATACATATGTCCAATTGGTTTAAAGTCTTGGTTGTACTACCAACAATAAATGATCCTCGTATTAGATTTACCGACACTATATGTAATGTCTTGAATCGTATAAACCATCGTGTCGCCAAACTAACCAACTCGATATATATATATATAATGCTTAACCGGTCCAAACTAACCAACTCTACGTATTGGTTCAAGCATGAACCGCTACAAAACAGAAATAATAGTCAGTTCGGACTAGTATTTCATTCCATGTCAAAGTATTAATGAGTAAATTTGAAACTAGCAGGCAACCCAAAGAATTAATGTTTAGTGGTGTGTATCACATTCACTTTTACGTGCATATATAAATTAGGATCATATACTATAAACATGAAATTGACTATGCTAATTGCATTATTAATCCAAATATAGAAATTAAGTTGCTAGGTTGACAGGATGACAATCATCCATCAACAAAAATCAAACACAAATCTATTACAAATAATGAAACAAATAGAGAACCCTTTTTTAGTGTAAAAAAAAATAACATGAATTCTTAAAGCAGATGGAGGAATAATATTAATTATCTTTATATAATAGCACCAGATTATAGACATTTGGTATAAAGCGTTCATAATTTATCATTTAATAGTGGTAAGACAACCTATTCTGAAAGAATAGTTTTATCACCTTGATTTTCTTTGGTGGGAGACCTAAACAAGTTGCCCTCTCAAATAATGCACGAATTGCTTCTGCATTACCCAAACGTATCTCCTGTAAAATAAAGTTATATTAAACAATTTCTGAATTTCATCATTCTAAAAAACAATAGAAGATCCGTAGAGAAAAATAACCTGATCAAGGTAAATGCTCCAAAGGTCAGTTCGCTTTGGATACTCTCTTAGTATTGATTCAAACATTGATCGACCTCTATCTACAGAGCCAATCTTGAATTCTAGCAAAGCAGTTTGTGAAATGAACTTAATATGTTTTTTGTGTGGTAGACTTAGAAGAGCACGGTTTACTATTGACTGAATCCCATCCTTGTTTTTCTTCAGGAAATTCTGGATGCACCGCAACCAAATCTGTTGAACCAACACTTACATATATCAAGTGTACTCAAAATGAAAAAATATAACCACAATACGCTAATGACTAACTTTGCATGAGTGCTTGAACTTTTTTGTCATTCTTTCTGTAAGCTCTTCTACCAGCTTATATTGTTCAGTTCTTTCATACACTCCTAATAGAGCTAGATGCAGTTTTTTTGGGTCACAATACTGCAATGCCCTCTGGAATAATTTCTTCACAGCCTCCTGGACATGGCTCTCAATTAGCAGATTGAGACGTTAAAGATAGATAAAAAAAATCAAAGACTAAATAATATTTTACCTCTGGTGGACTTCCATATTCATTTTCCAAGTTAAAATATGCCACCCAAATATTAAGCTTCTCTGTTTCTTCTCTAAGGTTTATAGTTCTCAGAGCCCTTTCAAGAACAAAAGAAGTCAATCATCAAGACAATTTACAGTGCGTTATGTCTGACATTGCAAGGCAACAAAAATCAAATCAAGATCTATTATCCATATGTAGATATTAAATTCATGTGCTGATCTAACAGTACAGAGGCTGAAAAAAAGAAGATACTAAAGTAAATTTAGAAGTTAGCGTGCTTTTGTTTCAATGATACAAGCATGCAGTACTCTTCCCTAGTATGGGAGAGAAACAGTTTGGCAAAAGCAATTCTACATTGTGGTAGTCAAGAAAAGCTACAAAAGAAAAAATATGATCAAGATTTGTATCATTAAAATACATTTTCATCCTCATATTTGTAACAAGGGACAGACAAGACTGAAAAAACAACAGAACAAGGGTACCTTTCAGCAACGGAGCGTGCTTTTTCAACATCTGCTAGAGAAAGCATATGAGCCATATACTTTATCCAGACAAAACTACTATTCGGGGAGCTCCTAACCAATTTCTCAAATTCATCTTCAGTCCTCGGCGTGCCATTTTGCAAACGCCTTTCTTCAGAAGCACAGATTTCCAACTCCCTGCAAAATAAATTAAATTTAAAAACCATAAACTAATACTCAGCCTTGCATAAAAGATGTAAAATAAAAACATCACATACTTCTCCTCCTTGGCCTTTCTCTTCAAGTGTCTGTCCTTTTTGGCAGCCTGCTCGCTGACTTTAGTATTGTCCCGATCCACACTCACAGGATTATCGACATCAGATTCCTCTGAACCTTCTAGTGAAACCTGAAGAGGAAGAACACAAGTAGTTCTTCCAGGTTGTACAAGAATCTCAGAGCCTCCTCTACCAGAACTATACATCAGTTTACATTCGGTTAGGTCATCTTTCTGCTGCAAATCAAGAAATGTCTCGTCCAAGGAAGAAGCACCAATATGGTTGTCATCATCATGATCATCATCGATATCTATATCGCAGTTCTGCTCAACACTGCCAGCATCCTCAACATAGGATTTCTTCATTCCAAGGGATACTCTCTTTCTTTCATTATCAATCTGATAGTCCAAGAAAAATTAGAAGCTATTCAAAGTACATAAAGGAACCGTGTCCACATGAAATACAATCAGAACATCAGAATAGGATAGTAGTCATCATATTGCATGCTCTTTAGACACTTCATTGGTAAGGGATATGAAAAGAAAGAAAATTTCAGCTCATTAACTCACTAAGCAAGCATGATGTGTAATAGGACTTGAACAAAAAGGTGGATAAAAGGAACTAAAAACTTATCTTACAAGCTTAACTAATAATTACATGACAAAATATAGAATCATACCTTTAAAATCTTTGCCAAAACTTTATCACCAGTTTTGTAATTAGCTTCAAGGTTGTCAATGTGTTCATCTGATACTTCTGATATATGACACAAACCAACCTGACCATAAAGATGCAAAATAAATATAAGTCAGGATAAAGACCTTGTATAGTTATAAGAAAACGTATGAGGGAAATACAGTTTTACCACATTAGTCTTATCAATTGTTACAAACAATCCATACGACTCAATCCTTCTAATCTGGCCAGTAATTATATCACCAACTAGAAGATTCTCAAAACTTCCTTCGCTCTCAGTTCTTAATGTTGCTTCAAGTCTCTTGGACGAAGCTTCCACAGACAGCAATCTGCACAAACATCCATTGTAGCGAGTCAAAGAAAATATTTCCTATATTATTAATTTTGTGAAACAACTTACTTGGCATGTATAAGTTTTCCAACAGGAAACTCCTTTTCAGGATCATCAATGTGCCCATCTGACAAGTTAGAAATTAGTATCCGGGCGTCCAGCACTCTAGAGAGCAAAATGAAACAGCCTTTCGTGGTGATATTCTTAACATAGCCCTGCAAATATAGAGGAATAAAGAAATTCTCACATTAAGCTTCAGCGTGATGAAAGATGGAAACAATATCCATTTTTCAATTATAAACTGAATTTTACTAAGTATAATACAAAAGGAAGTTTTCATAGTCAATATATTATACTGGCTTACTACTTAGGCAATAAATAACCAAGGTTTAAGATACTGTCCGAACCAGTGTACTAGTTTATTATCAAACCAGTATGTACCAATGGTACCGGTATTGGTCGATACCAATATATACAAATATGCATATATATCAATATTTATGTATAAATAACCGACCATGTACCAATCCATGGTCGGATTAGCGGTAAGAGCTACATGTTCTTAATAGGTTCACAGCCCGGTAAGAGCTCATCTATACTCATTCAGTAAGATGAAATAAGCAAAGTTGAGCAAAAAATTAAAGTTCCGTTGACATATTAAAAGTTTAGACAAGCAAAAGCATGGCCCATTTTCATCCTTGCTCCTTGATAGGGTGTAAATAAACTAAATCTTCATGAACGAGCTCAAAGTTAGAGCTAGGTACAGACTCATTATGTTTATTCAAATGATCAATAAATAAGCTTGAACAAATTTTCATGGCAAATTTCAAAAAGGAACAAGCCTAAAGGACATGGCAAACCATCAACAAAATTCCAATTACTGCCTAATAAAATTCCAATTACTGCCTTTTTTTTTCTGAACTAGTTACTAGGATACTCCACATTGACCGCAAATGCAACAATCGATTCACTTTATCACTTGCACAACCTATCTTGACAGCTCAGAGGTCTCCCCTTACGAGTCTACACCATTTGGGGAGAGCAAAAAAAGCATATGTCAAACAAAGTCAAAATTACGTTTGAAGCTTACACCAAGTTCCAAAGGAAGAAGTGGCCTATGGACTAGATCTGCTGAGAACTGAAAAATTTGCAACGAAAATGGTACAGTTAGCTATATGTTTCTATTTTCTCCGCTATATCACCGTAGATTGTAGTATTGTGAATACTGCATACATTCGTGATTATACAACAAACCAGCGGGCCTAGACATTCTTTTCGATCAAAAAGACCGTAGAACCTGAGAACCTATGAAAGACAAGATAAATATATTTACATGTTGAAATCATTGGTCAGTCCACCATAACCAACCACTTGCAAGTTAGAAAATCTTTAAAGTTGGATCGTTCATGGCTGTCAGGATTATATAGGAAAAAAACTTAGTTCAAACTTTTTATTACTCAAGTAAACAAAATCTCACAATTTTATGATCTATAGTTAAGTATCAGGGATACAATAGAATAAGACAACCAATTTGAGGGGAATAGGGAAACTAGCTTTCAAAATAGAGATACCTGAACATTCATGCTAGGTTGAAGATCATCAATCTTTTCATATCTCCTGCTGCTGGAAACCCTGAAATTCATCACCAAATGAATAATGTCTCAGTCTAACCAGAAAACAAGTGGTGACTATAGGAATAGACCGATCAGCCACAAAAACTAGTTCCTTAAATTCCCATTTTGGACAAGGAAGCATCACAAACAACACAAAGATATCCAGAAATTAACAAGCTTCAACCAGCTACCACTATAAGGGACGTCTTTGCATGCTGCAGGTGGGCTATGTTTACTTATCCACATATTTATTTATTATATTTGTCACTGCTACTTAATCTCTGTTATGCGATATATTTAGTTTTTGTTAGCTGTTACTGACATTTGACAGAGATCCACACAGCTAGAAAAGCCTTCCTTTTTTAACTTCTGGTTTATGTTTGGGTTCTTAAATGCTAACTGTGCTAATATACAAACAATATCTAGCACAAAAAAGATGATACTGCTAATATCGACTTATCCAAGAAAGAGAAATGAGTCAATATTGAACTCACAAACTGTTATCATGCCAGCTTGATATAATTGAAGCCCGGAGAGATAAATCAACATGTAGAGTTCCCTCAGAAGAACGGGTGATATCCATAATCTTGCACTTAACAAACTGGCCCTCTTGATATCCACGTAGAGGATAAGGAACCCACTCATCGACAACTTCAGTATAATGAACTCTTCCAAATAAGTTCGGACCAATCTGCACAAGTAGTCCACCAACACCAGAAAAAATCTTTTTAATTCTACCAGCCACAATATCACCTCGAGAAAATTGTTGATTAGCATGCATGCTAGATGTGTATAATGTTAAGCGCAGCAGCTTTTTCTCGGTATTTATATTTAAGATGCGACCTTTGACAGCTTGACCCACAACATAACGCTGATGAAACTTCTCAAGCTCACTGGGATCACAAGAACTATCAAGGATATAGATATGAGCCATAACAGATCGTGACACACTCAACCAGACCCACTCACTGTCCACCTTGACAACATATCCAGCAACATCTCCTCCGACTGAAAAGTTTAACGGCTCACCAACACAAGAAGCAAGTGTTTCTTTACCTCCTGCAAGATAGGAAGAAAATATCAATTTTGCATTCTCAGCAGTTACATATTTAAAAAAAAAACAACCACAAGAAAATATAAGGAATATATGCTACATGCCCAATCCGCATACAAAGTTTTTGATGCAGCAAGTAGGGGAAAACCATGGTTAAGGATATGGGTTATTGGGTTTTGGCATTTTCTACATCATATCAGTATCCGTTTATTGCTCAACTTGTTATTATAAATTCCTGTCTCTTTATTTCTAAATCATATCAGCAGCCGTTTATGGGCATGGATATGAGAGTAATGTACACATTTTGTAAGACAAATAATATATAAGCCATGCATCTTAAGTCAAACACTGCTCTGCACCTTCAACTATTATAAATTAATCTTTGCAACTAGAGTGTAACATCTATCATATTCTACAGTTATTTCAATATTCTTTATTACTTAAATCCAATCCTCCTCTTCTTCCCCTCCACGTTTCTCTTTCATCTACCCACCTAGTCTTCCATTGCCGCCTCTTAGAATTCCATAGCAACAATAGCACCCTCCTCCAATTGTTTGACCTCTCAAGTTCAGTCCCCTCACTTTCTTATCTCTTCCTTATAATTGCCTTGCTGCAGTTTGACCTGTCACTGCTAATAAGAGAAGATAGAGCCAACAAGAGGAAAGGAGGATAGGTAAAGAATGATAGCTAGAAGGAATAAGAAGAAAAGTTCAGAGAATAAGATGGAAGGTGGTGAAGATGAAGAAGAAATTTTAATAAACTAAAGGTTCAAAACATTACGTCATCCAAATTGTAGAATGTTATTTATAATTTTCGTTATTTATATCCGATGCATATGCAGAAACCAGAATGCCAATGAAAAATTCAGATAAATTCACTAGTAGTATTATAAGGTGGAATATATTATGATACCAAACATGATTGAGGGCTTAATTGACAATTCCCAATTATTTCCTTTGGAACTCTTTCCTGAATGTCCAACTTTTGCCACAATTCGAGCATTAAGCAACTGACCAACTCTAAATTTGGCAAAAGGATGCTCTATAGGATCTCCATCATCAAATACCTATAATGAAAGAACTTAGTCAATATTGAGGCCTACGAACTGTTAAAGAAAACTTTAAGTATTATTTCAAGAGAGTAAAACATGTGCACCTCAGTTATGTGGATTCTCCCATGTAATCCAAAACCAAATTTCAACATAAGTTGAAGGGGCTTTATGTCAATAATCTGGACAGTAACTCCAAATCAATTGTACAATTGAAATACAATGTTCCATAAAGTTACATTTGGTTGAGAAACAATTGTTTACCTCAGCATCAACAAGCGACCCCACTGAGTAGGTAGACTTTCTTTTTGCCCGTTTAGAGTTTGAATTCTCCGAGCCACCAGTAGAAGGATTAAGAAGAAATAAAAGTCTTCCAGTTGAGCCAGAGCTTGAAACCTCCCCAACGATGGCAGTAACACTGAATTACATTGAATGAAAAAAAAACTGTAAAAATCAGTATGTTGGATGATCACATCCAAAATAAATGATTGCATTTGTCTAAAAGCATGGTGAAGAATGCTATGTAACAAAAGATGAAGAGTTTGAGACCATGCTCAAAAGAACTTGAAATGCATGCATTTAAAAAAGGCATACAACGCAAACAAGGCATATTATCAGATCCCAGTCCACGAAAGTGTTAAGGCCCAAGAAGAGAAATATTACTCCAATCCTCATGGTTAACAGCTATATTGGCTATGCCGTCACCACATAGAACACTTCCATAATTTTGGAATAGTTTAACATTTAGAAAACAATATAGGGTTGAATTGCACCTAGTTTATAACCATACGAAAATGATACTATGATAGTACAATACAGATAAAAGAATAAATAATTCAACTCCTGATGTAACAAAACCTAACCCAACACAAGTAGTTTAAACTTTAAAAGTTTAAATGACATCAATAACAAGTAACAGCATTGTGACAACATTAAGAGTTGAATGTCTCTTTCTACTCTAAACATTCTAGTCCAAATCACCAACTGTTCAAGTGTTGGAAACTAAAAAGGGACTTTTAATCACAAAATCATTTGATGCAGATCATATACCTAATAGACCTGGGATCAAGCAAACATATGGAGAAAAAGAATAGAGTTTTAGATTATTTTGTAAACTAGAGACAGCAGACATGAAGCTGCTAACATCTTGGTTACAAATAAATAAATAAATAAATAAATAAAATTGATTCGATAACTCCCTGAACAAACAGAGGTAACAATTATTTTCTAATTAGTCTAAATTATAGAAACTACTTCTGAAATCTAACCATCAAAATTCACATTTGGCATTTAGAGAAGACGTCAAAAGGATATATTAACCGTGGAGAAGCCATATCTATCTCATGCATGCTATATTATCTAGTGGCAATAATTTATCAAAATAAGGCCGGATGAAGCTAATGAATTATGACAATTAAACTGTAAACAGAGAAAATCGATATTTAGCTAAGAATTTAGGTTAAATTATACTGATAACAAACTATTACCTTTGACCATTTTCAAAATGCTTGCGGGGAAGCTTTTGGTTGTTGTAATCAGTTAAAGAAGCATAGCCAATAGCATTATTGTACTCTGGAACAGATAGAACCTGGATTTGAATTTTTAACAGGTCAATCAAAAATAAGAGGCAGTATGTTGGTATTCCCAGTAAAAGCCATAATGTGTGTAAGTAGACTTTCTAATCCGCTTACCAGATAATCTTGCTTCACAATTTCCACATCTGCATTTACAGTTTGGTGGACCTTCAAGTCCATAGAAGTGTTTCTTCGCCGTTTCTAAAACATTGTGAATAACAAAAGTAAAAAAAAACTAAATCAAGTCTAAATCATAAAATGATAGAATACGAGAAATAGATATTACAATAAGTATCTAAATTAGTACTTATGTATAAAGTCCACTAATCAAGGAGAAACTAAACAAAACACGACCTTTGCAGTTCCATCTACCAAAGCTGTTTGGATTAAGCCTGGTTTAAGGGATAAGTCAACAAGACCATCGTACTTTGCTACGTCCAGAACAAAAGCAGTAACAACAGAACCGACTTCCACATTAACACCACCCACTGTGAAAAACACCTAATCAAGTATTAAGAATCGGAGCTCTTACTTATGCTATGAAATTTATGAAGAATATAGTAAATTACACTGATGGTGTGCCACAAATCCCACAACATCATTATGATTTTTGAAACCAAGGACAACACCCAAGTCTTTTATTTCTTGAATTTCTCCCTCGACCAAACTGCCAATCCTAAAACTTTTCTCCCAGCATAAATCAAAATCATTGACATTTGGCATCTGCATGGCTGCTATCTGTGACAGAAAATACACATTTCAACATCAAGAGGAAATAAAGTAGAATGGGGAATGTGTAGAACAGACAACAATAACAAGAAGAACATGAATCAATATAGTAGAACGAAAATGAACCAAATAGTGATGCAAACAAAATGGAATAGAAATATAAGAGCGGAGTAAATATCAAGTTAGCATATAGAAAATCTTCCTTTTTATGTTAGGAAGTGAAAATAGAAATATGATTCTCTCAACAAAATTGAAAAATTTAGGCTACACAACCAACCGTTTGTGCTTAACAATGCTTAGTTTGGTTAAGCTAATCTAAACCTATGTATGATATTAACACAAACCAATATGGTCCACTACAAATGGCCACCTGGAACATCCAAGACTGTGTTCACTTGGTATACTTTGTTTGTACACCCAGTATCACAGTTTTAAAAATCATTTCACACTACTAGTATGGGTGATACATACAAGTCGAAAAATGAATTAATATTGGTAGTTTTAAATACCATTCCTGCCAACACATGGTATATACCATTGATACTATTAATATATATATATATGCATGATACCAACTTTATACCAGTATGAACTGCTTAGTACATGCCAAATTTCAAAACCCTACATACTATGTCAATACCAAAGATTTAGCAATACAGCACAATACATGTTGGTATTGTCCGTGTATGTGTGCATGCATATATATATATGCATGCACATATGTATATGCATATATATACGTATGTATATGCATATATATACGTATGTATATGCATATATATACATATATATATATATATATATATACCATCACATAATGTCTGTAAGTATCCATCAACTGTATCCATATCAATTATATATATACATAAATATAATAGAAAAATACATAGTGTTGACCTTGTACCAATACAAGATCAGACTAGTACATAACATACATAACACCTATGAGTCGTATGGACTGATTTTATAAACCTTGCCGACTAGTACTGTCATTACCATGTGTTTGTATCAATTGGTTTACACTAGTCCGACAGCCAATTTATACCGGTCCAAGACGGAATCAATACGAGTGCATATGTCGGTATGCACGATTTTACTATACATAGTGTCAGCATGCATTGCTCATACCAGACCGAGCTGCCAGACCGGTTTTTAAAACCATGGTCCGACTATAGACTAAACCTTGATCAATGTACCAATACATAAATATGTCAATATACTTGTATGTGCTAGTTCGACATTTGATTGGCACACAAAAACAAATTGCGATTAAAAAACTTGGCAACTTGCTCAACACAATTGTTCTATAATCTATAGGTACAGAGAGTTTGGAACAAACTGAGTTAAAACAATGACCACTTCTACACATACTAATGTTCCCAATTTGACGATGGTGGAAGACCATTAACCTGTAGTACCACAATGCTCAAGAGGAATCACCTAATTTGATCAATGTCATGTAGTTGAACCTGATGAGAAGTCCAACTTCAAGCTAAATCTTGACTTGGCCATATTTCACCTTCTAAGAATAGCATGTTTGACAAGGCCATCCTTGTTCTCTCAACTGAATAACTACACATAGAACTGAATCACATTTTATTACAAGTTGCTAGTTTGTTCTATCACAAACATATGATCAGCACCCTTGTGAGCACCTTGACATCATTATGGGCTAAGATTGTTCTAATCAAATAACATAGAGCTGACAATTTAGGTCAGGGGTCATAAACGGTTCGTGTCTATTGTGACCCATGACCCAATTTGACCAACTTTAACACAACTCATAACTAGGTCAACCCCACATGCCCCAAGTAACCCATTTAATAAACATGTCATATGTTAACCCATGTTGCCACACAATCCAAGTAACCTATTTATAAATCGAGACATTTATTAACCCAACCTATTTTGACCCATTTAATATTTTACATATACATTGACCCACTTAACACACATATTAGTTTAACATTATATTTTAATCATTTAAACAATAATTATATAAGATTTCTAATAGATAAACCCATAATAATACAGATAATTAAAAAACACAATATTTTTTAGACATCATCAAGAGACAACAAAAATTAAATAATAATTAAAACAATTATTATATAAACAATAATTCAAAGTAGAACTAACAAACAAATCATCCTCAAAAGTTGGCAAGCATCATCTTCATTGAAAAAAATTACTCTTGCCAGACCTCTTCTAGAAGAGGATGATTGCGGTTGAACTAGTAGAGATTTTGAATCAAATTGTAATTTAACATCAAAGATTCAAACGTTTACCATAAATTGGAAAATGGATCCCTAAAACCTCATAATTTTCAAATTATTTCTTTAATGAAGTGGAAATAGCATCTGGAAGTAAAAGAAACTAGAAAAACCATAAATTCCTAAAATTTCATGAGCAATAACAAGAAGAAAAATAGGGAACTCAAGTTTGCAGAAGAATTGCCACAATCGTCCTTTTGGAAAACTGCAAATCCCACTCGATGTGAGCTTTGCTTTGGGAGTTCAAACGCAAAGCAACTAAAGAAATCAACGAGTGGAGGTAGGACCATAGGAGGTCACCTTTTATATTGGTGACTGGTAATAGCCTAATAGGATCAGCCGTAGAGACAAACTTCAAAAAAAATAAGCTTGGAGAAAAAATTAGGGTTTGCAACTTTTTAGTGGAGAAAAACGAATGCGGCAATGGAGTGTTTAGGGACAGAACTTATGGGTTTACTTTTTGTAGTATCTTTTTAGGGTTTGCAGTTTGTTTATGTAATTTTTTTATTTGTAATTTTTTTATTTATTTTTCATTTTGTAGTTGCTTGTTTGAAATTTCGGTCCGAACCGATCGAAATTTTGCAGTGGCATAGTGTCTAGTTTTATTGTAGAGCGAAACTAGACTGGTACACCAATTCGGGCCGGTTTTTCAAACCTTGCTATAGAGTATAGATAGACTACAATCTATAAATAAAATATTATTTATATAAAATTTAATAAGGTCAAATAGGTTAACTCTTTATAACGTGGCCCGACCCATTTATTTTCAGGTCATAAACAGATTGGCAGAATATAACCCGAACATGATTATACTTTACATGAACCCGCCTATCTTTGCAATGAGTCAATTAAGGTTGACGGGTCGGGTCAATTTTCGTTGGGTCCAAAAGAACACTAATCAACCTTAAAGAATGTTAGTTTTTGTTTTGGCCTCCAACGATAATGAAAATGTCAACTTTCTAATAAAAATATGAGACAAAGTAAAGTCTTGACAATGTAATTGTCATAGGACTTGAAGAGATAGACCAACATAGCATGCATAAGAGGCACAAGAAAAGTCAAAGAAAGGTTGATAATAATGTTAAGCATTGTTGGTTGGGAGACCATAAGAAATTAACGTGCAAACAAAGCAAAAAAAGTTGTATTGCCACAAGGATTCAAACAACAAAGAATCATTAGAGGAACCAATACTAATCACTCTTTGCATAGTTGACTTTGATATTAGAATCTATCAAATCCAAGAATTCCATATTGACCAAACCAAATCAGTAGGATTAGATTTGCTTTAAATAATTAAGTTTTAATTAAAATTTTTATTATTTATAAATTTGTCCAAGCAAATATTAAATAAGCATAAAGCCAAATTACTCTTCTATCTTCTTAGTTTGCATGAAATCATGACATTTGATTATTTTAGGAATTAGAATTAGCAACAATCACAAAAAAATAGCTAATATTAGTTCCATTTTTGCATTTTTGATATTGCAAATTCTCACTTTTGCTTGAATTAATCTTAAAGTTTGTACACTTATATTTGCATTTTGTAGCATATTTTAGTATATAAGAGATAATGGACTATCAATGGTTGATGATTAAGATAAGTATTACAAAAAAAATTAAGATTTCTAATTTTTTATGAATGCCAAACATATAGAAACAATTATTTTTTTACCTATTTAAATTTATCTATTTTTGCAATTTATTTTAGTTAAATAAAAGACCAAAAATGTGATATTAATTAACACTTTTGTTACTGGCTAATTGCAGGGAGACTATCTATAATAAGGACAAATTGAAGTGAGAACTCTTTGTACATCCTAAAGTGCATGGACATCCCTTAAACTCGATAACATAATAAATTGGTGATGTCAATTTTTAAAACATATTATGACATGGATTTAAAATTTGATCCATACCGCCTAGTCCATGCTGGTCCAACCTTGCACTGGTACAAGGTTAGTATACAATATTTGTCTCTTAGTGTACCATCTCGTACCACTGGTTCCATATCCCGCACTTCTTCACCTCTCAGCACTACAGCCAGCAAACGAGCAATGTGCATATGCACAAGAAACAGCATGCCAGAATCCTCCTCAACAAAGTGACTAGTATATAGTAAAGAAGAATACCATGAAAATGAAACTTATCTGTCTGTTCTCTTTCATTATATCAAGCCCTTCTCCCTTTTTACCCCATCTAATATTTTCAATTGTTTCAAAAGGAAGAAGTAATGTTTTTAGCAAATACATCAGAGGAACTGGCCTGATTTTGAGAGTAACTAGATTGTTCTGACTTCTGACCCATTAAGAACATTGCCTATTGCAACCAATATTTTTTGAAATTAGATAGACTTTCTACTGCTGCTACACACGTCCTGCAGAGTACCCAATTTTTAAAAAAATTTATTGGATCGACCAGACTTATCCCAATCCAACTGCCTAGTCTTGAGATGGATCTAGATTGACTGATTTTGAAACTATGATACTAATCAATACATTAAAAAGGCACCGATCCAGCAACTTGCATAGCATGTAAGTGATTGCTTATGTGAACTCCGTAAGTATAAAAATGATCTCATTACAACTTTTTTCTATTCACAAAAATCAAAAGTATTTCTTCCAAAATAATTTTTGTTATGTTTTTATTCTGTCCTCCAAACAATGCACCCACACAACAAGAGTATTGTGCATTACCATAGTAACCTGAACTCTATGGGGAAAAAGATTAAAAGAACCTACATAAAACGGCTTCCTTTTATAGCACTCAACTCCCAAAGATCACGGCCTAAAACTAATTCATTTAAGTTTCCAAGACAATCAAGCCAATAAATGGTGACATGAGAGTAACAGAAAATGAGGACCATCGCCGTGATCTACATCTCACAGTGATGCCATCCAAATTCACATCTTCCATGTAATTTAAGTTATTAGCATTAACATTGAATTACAATGATGGTTAAACTTGACTAATAAAATTATCATGGATACCACCATAATTCTCAACAGCAAAAATTATCTCAAACCTCCAAAAGATGAACAAAAACAAAATCAATAATTAAGAAATAAAAAGAAGAAAATAAAAAGCCATAAATTACTTCCAAGAATCTAGCTTTCTTGTGAATGATGGATGCCAAAGAGCTAAAGTACTAAGAAACTTAACATATACAAAAATTATCTCAAACCCTCAAACAATAAATAAAAATAATATCAACAATTAACAAATGCATAGGAATAATAAAGAGCAATAAATTACTTTAAGAATTTAGCTTTCTTGTTAATAATGGAATCAGAGAAGGCTATTACTAGGAAGCTCTATATATAAGGGGAAAACTAGCAACAAAATATGTGCAGAATTTACCTTATTTTGGAGAAGAAAATATCCCTGAATAAAAGAAACATCAAGCGACGAGCACAAAGACTGCTTCAGGGCAACCTTTATCCGACCAGTTTCACTATTGACCTATTAAGAAACCATGCCTAACAATGAGAGAACAAAGCATTACTTGGAGAGATGAACCCCTATTAAGTTACATTCTTACCGTTAGGATATGACTGCGAACAGTTTGCCCAACGTAGAAAGCGTCTAATAAGTTATCCACCATTTCATCTGTAGCCTAATAAAAGGAAAAAGAAAAAGAAAATAAATCACGGAGAAGAATAAAGCATAGCAATAGTGCAAATAAGTTATACCATATTTTTTGGAGAGAATCCAGTTAAACGTCCAAAAAATCGAACAAAACACCCACTTTCAATAATGTTGCAGACATAGCCCTGTTAAAGACAACTTCAGAAAGTTTTATTTTGAATTTTCATTACAGAACAAAAAGACAAAACAAAGTAGGACTCCAAACATATCAGGGTTGAAAATATGCATCTTACATATACTGAACTTAGAGGAACAATGTGAGCGAAATCTGAAGGGATCTCCTTTGCAGAACTAATAAGTGAATGCTTAGCAGAAAGAACTAAACCTGTACCTTCAGATTCTGCAACGAAAAAAAAAGAGAATAAAATAACATAGCAGTTATACAGTGGTTCCCTGAAAGGAATATGAGCCTATTTTAGCTAAGTTCATCTAGTAAAGATAATTTTCCAAGTCAATCGTCAAAGACTTTATTTTTCAGTTTAAGAAGGAAAATGCAAAAGTGGTTCAATTGCCATTAGTATCAAGAAATGTGGGTGTGAAACTGATCATTCATGCTCTAATGGTATTACACCATTTAAAAACAAGAATGAAAATTGACTAAAGAAAATGCAGAGAAAAACAGAGAAGTTTCAAAACATATTTGATGTTGCAACATAGTTATACTAACAAGCCATTAGCAAACTTTAGATCCCTTTAATCGTTTATATATTTAACATACAAATGAAAACTATCAACTTTGGTGGTGTTCTAATTATGTAGTTCTCACACATCGCCTCGATAGAATGGAACTCTAAATTTCTACCATTGTTATGTTTTCGTGAAGGTTTATGATACTCTAGCAGCTAGCCACCGCATATGCCCTACATAAATGTTTGACATGTCTATTTTCTATATAAAAGTTCATCAACTTGAAACAAGATAAACAATCAATTCGATTATTTTATGCCCTTCTATACGGCAGTGGGATAAGTTGAACCATTATCGTTCCTTTACTTTTAAAATGTAAGTTATTTTGAAGCATCAAAAAGAATTCTTTATAGTTAAGTTACTTTATAACCTAGATGATTTATGTCTTTATGCATGCTTAGCTTCTTGTGAATTCTATTATTCCTAGCTTACAGAATATCTTTGCTCATCTTGTTCTAAGAGTTTCTAGAATCACCATCATTTCTACATAAATATTCGTATCTTCGGGTGGCTTCTAACGGGCATGAGATCACACCAACACTAGATGTGATTGCAGTCAGAATCAGGTTCCTGTCCCATCTTACACTCAACTGATACACCAACCATACGATCTTTGTTGGCAGCTGTCACCCACCACATGCTCAAATCCCACTTCCGTTCTTTTTACCCCAAGTGTCACTCTCTACTACTTCAAGTTCCATCGTCCAGGATATAATATGTAGTAGCTTAGTGGGTTAGGTCTCGTTATCGGGTGTTCGACCCGTTAACTAGGACTAACCTATTATCATATATGTTTGTAACCCTAAATCTTCTATCAATCAATCATCATCTTTTCGTTTTTCCCTTCAACTTGGTATCAGAGGCAAGTCGTCGCCGCTCGCCCGTCTCCTTGCTCTTACTCTCCCGGCCGTCGCGCTTCTCTAGCCAGGTCTTCCGCTTCAGCTTCCGTCGCCGTTCCTTTCGCTTCCGCTTCCACTTCTCTCCAGCTAAGTCTCTCCCGGCCGTCGCGCTTCCGTCGCCTGCTTCCTCGTCTTCTTCAGGAGGAGGCAGCTGGAGATGAGTGAAGCTTGACCGAAGATTGTGCACGTAACTCCGCCAGGCGCTTCATCCGGTGATCTCTCGGCTCGTAATCTCTCGCGTTCGACGTTCCAGGCGCTTCTTCATCCGGTGCTCTCACGCATTCGACGCTCCAGGCACCTTCTCATCCGACGCTCTCACGCGTTCGACGCTCAAGGCGCCTCATCATCCAGGCGCTCTCACGCGTTCGACGCGCCAGACGCCTCTTCAGATCACGCTCGACGCCTCCTGCAAGCGCTTGTGATCTTCCTTGGCGCTCTCACGCGTTCGACGCGCCAGACGCCTCTTCAGATCACGCTAGATCACGCTCAACGCCAGACGCCAGACGCCTGCTTCCTTGCTTCACGCAGGTTCTGCCTTTTCATGTGCCTTCCTTCTTCGGTCAACTCCTTCCTTACTCCAGCTGCCCCTTACTGTTGTTCTCTTATATGGATTTATCAACTATGACTGAATTTAAGCCTGCATCTAGTGTTGCAACCACTGTTAAGTTTGATGGCAGCAACTACTTGCTTTGGGCTAGATCTATACGTTTTTATCTTGGTTCACATGGGAAAGAACTTCATCTTACTAGCATGCCGCCTCACCCCTCAGATGCTTCTTATGAGTCATGGAAACGTTCAGACATGGCGGTTGTCACGTCTCTTCTGGCCAATTTTGAGACCATATATAGCTTTGTGTAACTTGCAGACCATCCCCCCCGGCTTGACATAACCAGGTGGCTGATGCATATAAACATCTTCAGTAAGATCACCATACAGAAAGGCGTTCTTGATATCCAGCTGATGAAGTGACCACTCAAGGTTAATGGCAAGGGAAAGAATAATGCGAACAGAGTTCAACCGGGCAACCGGAGAAAACGTATCCAAGTAGTCAACGCCATACATCTGTGTAAATCCCTTGGCCACCAAGCGAGCCTTATAGCGATTGACAGATCCATCAGGGTTGTACTTAACAGTGTAGACCCACCGACACATCACAATCTCTCTCCCCATAATGATAAATTGAGTCCGCGTGCTGTTAAATGTGTCTTTCTTGGCTACTCTCGAACTCAAAAAGGGTACAGGTGTTTTGATCCTCGGACGGGACGCCATTTGGTAAGCATGGATGTCTCATTCTTTGAATCTACACCATACTTTCCAGCTCCTGTCCCTGTTGATCACCTCATTCCTGTTCCTACTCCATGCCCTTTAGATGTACCATCTGCACCTTCGCTGGTTCCTGGTACCTCTTCTGTTCCTTTACAGGTGTATCATCGTCGCGCACCGGTCGCTCCCCCACCTGACACACCATTGCCTGAGGCTCCTTCTCCAGATCCCGATGCTCTACCCATTGCTCCAGATCCTGATGATCTACCCATTGCTCTTCGCAAAGGGCGACGCTCTACCGCTAAGTATCCCATTTCTCATTATGTTTCCTACAAACGTCTTTCCAGTTTTCATAATGCCTTTATAACTGCACTATCCTCTAGTTCAGTTCCCACCAGTCACTCTGCAGCTCTTTCTCTTCCGCACTGGAAGGCCGCCATGGATGAGGAAATAGATGCTCTTACCTCGAGATGCACTTGGAGCCTTGTTCCCCTTCCTTCTGGGGCTCGACCTGTGATGTGTCGGTGGGTCTACACTGTTAAGCACAACCCTGATGGATCTGTCAATCGCTATAAGGCTCGCTTGGTGGCCAAGGGCTTTACACAGATGTATGGCGTTGACTACTTGGATACGTTCTCTCCGGTTGCCCGGTTGAACTCTGTTCGCATTATTCTTTCCCTTGCCATTAACCTTGAGTGGTCACTTCATCAGCTGGATATCAAGAACGCCTTTCTGTATGGTGATCTTACTGAAGATGTTTATATGCATCAGCCACCTGGTTATGTCAAGCCGGGGGGGATGGTCTGCAAGTTACACAAAGCTATATATGATCTCAAACAGAGCCCAAGGGCATGGTTCCAGAAGTTTTCTTCCATCATATCTCACACTGGCTTCGTTCACTGCAAATCTGATCACTCGATCTTCATTAAGAAATCGCCTTCTGGTATTATTATCTTGGCCATTTATGTTGATGATATTCTTTTATCTGGCAATGATTCCCAAGGTATCCATGAGACCAAAACATATCTTCAATCTCAATTCTCCCTCCGTGATATGGGAAAACCTCGTTATTTTCTTGGTATTGAAATTGCCTATAAAGGCCCAAATGTTCACTTGTCTCAAAGGAAGTATACCATTGATCTTCTATCTGACACTGGAATGCTAGAGTGCAAACCCTATGATGTGCCAATGGTTCCAAATGAACGGCATAGCTTATGGGAAACATCCGAAGACACTGATCCTCTCTTGTACAAACAAGTTGTAGGCAAACTCATTTATCTTACTGTTACTCGCCCAGATATTTCATTTGCAGTTGGTGTCGTTAGTCAGTTTATGCAGTCCCCCAAAAATTGTCACTGGAAAGCCGTATTGAGAATTCTTCAATATCTTAAGAAATGCCCAGGTAAAGGCCTTCTATACAAGAAGAATGGACACCTTGCTGTTGAGTCCTACTCTGATGCTGACTATGCAGGGAATGTTGATGACCGTAAGTCCATATCAGGTTTCTGTGTGTATGTTGGAGGAAATCTTGTCACCTGGAAAAGCAAGAAACAAAATGTGGTGTCTAGGTCAAGTTGTGAAGCAGAGTACCGTGCTATGGCACACACCACATGTGAGCTGTTATGGATCAAAGGTTTAATGATAGAGTTTGGCTTAGTTGTTGAGAATCCCATGATTATGCATTGCGATAACCAGTCAGCTATTTTCATTGCCAACAATCCATCCTTTCACGAGCGCACCAAACATGTTGAAATTGATTGTCACTTTATCAGAGATGCTATCTCAAATCGTCAGATCACCACTCCATATACCAAGTCTGAAGATCAGGTCGCCGATATCTTTACTAAAGCTCTCAATTCAGCCAAAGTGTGTGAATTCTGTAACAAGCTGGGCATGATTGATATATTTGCTCCAGCTTGAGGGGGTGTGTTGAGGATATAATATGTAGTAGCTTAGTGGGTTAGGTCTCGTTATCGGGTGTTCGACCCGTTAACTAGGACTAACCTATTATCATATATGTTTGTAACCCTAAATCTTCTATCAATCAATCATCATCTTTTCGTTTTTCCCTTCAACTGTCCCTATATGTACAACCAATTAAGAGAGCTTCCTACAAAAAGCAGAGCCAAGGGTCAGCGCTCGCATTCTAATCAAAGTGTTCTTTCTACTCCCTAGTGCCACCCTCTACTATTCAAGTTCCATTATCACTATCTGAACAACCAAGTAAGAGAGATTCCTACAAGAAGCAAGGCTTTAGGTCACAGCTCCTACACCAATATTTATTTCCTCTACTTTCTCTGCACTCGAGATAACTTCTATGGCCTGCTCTCGGGCTCCTTGGATCTTAATTTAGGGAATTATTCCTATACGATTGTTAATCATAGTTTGTTTTCATTGTATCACCTCAAACATTTCCTTCACTTTGTGTATATTATCAGAAGAGCCTAATTGTTTTTCATCTACCTTAGTACTACTAAAGCAGCTATTTCACATTTTGAAGTTGTGGTCAATTTATGTAGGAGTCAAACAATAACATTTGAAGTTGTTTTATCATCCTTTAGCGTACTAAGGGTTCACGTTGAAAAGGGCCTACTTTGTAGAAAGTGTGAACAGATTAAGAAAGAGATATATTCTAATGCAAAAGATGTTATCTCTATGTAAGAATTAGAATGTTGTGGCAAAATATAGTTGTAAAGCTGAAAACAATCCTATGCGGCCTCATTATTTATGAGATGATGTGGCTCCCAACCTCCTAAATGACTTCATTCTCACCTGTTCAGACACCCATGAATATGTATTATAACAATCAATCTAGTATTTGCATAGCCAACATTCCACTTCCTAATGGACTAAGCATGTGAAGTATTGTCATTTTGTTCATGATCTTATCTAGACCAATTAGATCTACACTCTTTTCAGCAAGTCCAAAGATAAACTTGGTATAATCTTCATTAAAGCCATTGCTTCTATACAATAATAGACCTTTCTGTAAAGCTTGAAGAAACAAAGCACACTCACGAAACCCACATAAAACCATATACCAAGTGGACATGCAAAATCATATTTCTGTAATAACTGTTATTGCACAATTCATATCTAAAATTTGCAGGAACTTGATGATTTCAAAATTTTCAATCACCATCTACCATACATATTGGATAATACCATTTGTACGGCCACTCTAAAATGGAACTTACAACTAGACCCAGCAAAAATTGTCAGGACCGCTGACCCTATCCAATATAATTGTATGGGTCAAAAATAGATCAGCCTGTTTATGGCTCAAAATTACACCAAAATTAACTGGATCATGATGGGTTTTAAACCAGTTGACTTATTAATCTGATTATATATACCAACCTGCAAGCGCTCACTAGGCCCGCCTGCCCAAGTTACTCCAACCCTCCGCGCCATAACACTTGTGACTCACCTAAGCACCACTTACCCTTCTATTCTGACTCTACCCTTGTCTTCCTCCTTCCATCATCCGTTCCTCTTATCTTCCTTTGTCTGCGCGCCAGCATAGTATTGGGCCGTTCGCACTAAGGTTGCTACCTTATTAATTATTTTATTGATGGTTAATTGTTTTATAGGTAATCTAATATAGCCATTCATCAATTAAGATGGCGTGAGTTAATTTATTAGATTCAATAATTTAATCTACAGTTGTAATGACAACACAAAATTTCTCTAAAAGAACGACAGCAAAGAAGATACTCTTGATGCACTCAAGTATTAGACAAATAATTGATTTTACAGAGAAAAGTTTTCTAGAAAGGTCAACAAGAATCAGATTTTATAAATTAAGAAATTTGAATTGAGAAGAGTTACTGGACAAAAATTGATAACATGCAAGAACTTCGCAACAAATGCATAACGAAATTCAAGCAATAGATTTTGAGAGTATAGGATTTTAGATGCCAATAGATTTCGAGAGTATAAAAGAAAAAAAGAAAAGCATGTCACATAATAGAACCCCAATACGTACCAAAAACAAGGGTACATTCAGCAAGGAGTATTGGACCATAGAAATGCTTGCAAAGAATAAATCAGTGCTTGCAATTACAAGTAATAGTAAGAGATATTAAAATACAAAGGAATTAGTGATTGCAAGGGCAGTGCATGATGGCATTGATAAGTAATATAATGCAAAAAATAATTAAAAAAAACAAATAAGAGATAAAATGTCATGGTAGCCATTATTTGTGACAGCTATAACTATAATTCTAAAAAAGAAATCTTAGGAATAGCCTACTCGAGAAAAATACTAAAAATATAACAAAGTAGAAAATAACAAAAGCAAAATATACCTAGCACCAAAAGTTGATCAAATTCATGCCCTGGCTTCAACAATGATCTTAGGAGAGTAGCTTGGTCTATGAATGTAAAAAATGAATGAGATAAACTCAGAGAAAAATTAACTTAGCAATTAAAAATGAAATATAAAAAATTAAACAGATGTCTTATGGCACTGCACCTTGGTTATCTGCTAAATGATTGTTAAAAATTGTCCCCTTCAAGTGGCCATGCTTGGTCAGATTCACAATGACTGCAGTCGGAGTTAGACGTTCAACAACACCACAGACAACACATCCCATCTTGATTATATCATCGTTGGAAGTTCTGTCATACATTGGAAGAAAAAAATTCTCCTCAAAATCTTCAAGCACGATATATTTAGTGTTACAAATTTCTGATAGGCACAATGCTATATGCAAGAACATACAAATAGCAATCACAATTTGGTTGAAGAGGAATTTTATTTGGGATGATACATGTTTAATAGTAGGCCAGCTGCTTTATGTTTCAAACAAAGTTTAAGGTACCAGTCCTGCGGTAAGTCCTGGTCCATAATGGTACCTCCACATAGTGTCATTGTTCCGGCCTTGTACTAGTGCATACCACCCAATATGGGCAATACGGACAAGTTTTTTTTATCTATGGTATCAAATTTCATAAAGCTTTTACTAGTACTTCAAAAAAGGCAAATAGCTGAAAATTCATGGACACAAGCATGCATGCCATCCACATGAATAACTTTATTGCAATTTGCTACTCTTCTTCCCTAATCTCCTAAGTGAAAAAAAAAAGAAAGAAAAACCAATTAATAAAGAGATAAATAAAGCTAAAGGGTAAGAGTGACAAACCTGGGAGATGTAATGAAACTGACACTGATTCTCCGCGATGATGGAGCTACACTCATTATTCTACACTTGACCACTTGTCCAACATGATAGACAGAATCTGCTTCACTTCCAGGGTCCAATCCAAGCTCAGATCTACATAAGTAGAAAAATGTACCCATTAGATGCGAAAACTTAAACTGAAATATGGTTTTTGCATTAAACTTTCCATATTAAATTCACATACAGATGCACTGACAAATATTTGACGAGTTACTTGAAAAAGAAAATTATATTCATGAAAAAATCAGTATCAATTCATAAAAAGATCAATCCACATAAGCATAAGGTGATTAGTGAAAAGTAAATAAAGGAAACTATTGCCCTGTTGTAATTAAACAACATTGTATATGTATTAGATAAAAACAATATTAAATATGCCTGACTATAAAAAGCAATTTGAAAATATCACAGAGAAAACATACAGGAGCGACATAAAAGAGAAATTATATAAACTAAAGATGTCAACAAAGGAAAAAACCATAAGTAATTTACAAAATTCATATTAATAAGCAAACATCAATGAGAGAAAACTAGAAAGTTACTCACTATGGAATTTAGCAGATATTTATGAAACAAGAAACAAGTTTAATTGCAAGTACAGGAACATGCTTAAGCTATAAGGTACCCTCTAAGGCACATGCACTAACATAAAAACTTAATCCTATATGAAATGTAACAGTTAATATGGAATAGCAAAAAAACTGTACTAAATCATAAATTGTATACAGAAAAAATAACTTATTAAATTATTATGGATGAAATATACATCTTTTCTTGAAAATGAAGACAAAAAAGGATATGTAAAACTTCAAACAAATTCCCATTGCCTTCTAATTTTTTGTTGAAGAAAAATCTAATGTTTATAGTTAATCAAACAAGAAAATATACAAGCAGATATGAGTCGAAGGGGAGAAAACGATAAACTAAATAATTTTCATGAAAGGTGTAAAAAGATAAAGTCTCACCTGTGAGCAAAACCTTGTACACCATTGTAAAACCTCACAAAACAACCGTGCTTTTCAATTTTGTTAATCCATCCATGTGTAAGTAATCCTTCCGTTGCATCAGCATATGATGCTAGCACATTAAGCTTAGATTTAACCTAATAAGAATAGTAGTTCCATTAAAAACAAAAGTTCGTTAGAGGCATACATAAGCTAATTCACTGAAGAATAACCATTGTGAATTTCAACATCAACAGACATGCATCATTATGCTATGTATGTGTCTATGCAACAGCACACAACCAAGGACCCTACTACCAACTGGAAACATTATTACATGGAAACGTACTAGTGCTTTCTTGTATGTGACAGTTATTCGCTTGGATTTACAACCAAGCACTCGGAAAAGAAATTCAGCTCCAACCTGCATAATTAAAAGAGGAATATATAGAAGTTAAAAAACAATCATAAGAAGGAAAAAAAACACCATTCTCTAACTATATACATGAAAATTATGAGTGAATGAACCTTAAATTTCTTAGGAGGCTTTACAATGTCCAGCTCTGACATGTGTGGAAGAGGACATAATGCTTTTACACCACTTAAGAATTGAACAATTGCACCAAAGTTCTCAACAGCAATGACTTTAGCTTTCACTAACATTCCAGGCTTTACATCAGAATGAGTGAAAACACATCCTTCAAAAGCACTAGCCTGCAAGCACAAAATGATGAGAAGAAACACGCAGAAGAACCAATTTCAAAAGTTTCTTATTTCCATCAAAACAGAATCCTGGGTACTTCACAAGTTCGCATGAATAAGAGAAGAAAAGAAAAGCCATTTTGTCATTTCAAGTTCAAGAAAAGCATTCATATTTTTGCATGTAAGTGAATACACTAGGTGTAAGTACATATCAGTTTAAATATCCAACTGCTCGGGAGACTTTGATTCACCTTAAATATTGTAGTGATCTAAAAGGATAGTCGCTGTCTCATGCAAATGTGCATAGCTTATTCCACACAAGTATTGTTATTGATGAGAAGTAAGTCTTTACACTATATCATATGTTATTATACTTCTTATTGAGTTTCTAATAACGGGTTTGGATCTGTTATACATAATTAAATATTATAATAGTTCTAGTGGTAAATGATTTTTTGAGTTTTTCTTCTTCAACTGTTATCAAAGTCACTATATGGACCAGATTTATTCAAGCAAGCCAACTAGTAAGCGGACAAACTCGGGTAGACACACATTAACTTGCCAAATTCAATAAACCCCAAGACAGAAATACAGAGAGGAGAAACACAGGATGAATATGTCAGATAAGTTGGGACAATGAAAAGCAATCAAATAGATGACTGCGATATAGGGAAAAATGGTGAAAAGAAAGAATAATTTAAGTGCTCTGGCTTCTTTTACTCTTCTTTAGAGATTACATGAACTCTATAATCATCGCAAATTTTCTCATTTAGAGCTGCAACATTTAAATTACTCAAACACTAACTTCCTAACTCCTTGTAAAGTTTCATCTTAGATTGATTTAGATTGCACTTTTAATGCACGATAAATAATCTTTATCAACTAAAAATGAAATAAAATGAAAGTTGATAAACTGACTCTAACAAAAGTTAGAATTCACAATGAGATGCATTTTTTATTATCTATGTTCATGCTACATATAATAAAGGATAATTTTCAACAAATAGCTTAACTTCCATAATTCAGATTTGGGATAATTTATAATCTTAAGATAAAATTGTTTTTATTTTTTGTTTATTTAACAAAAACTCAAAATAGACCATTATTTAAACTGCATTAATAAACTTAAAATTAAAATTGTATATTCTATATAATATATATCACATTAAACATTTCAATAAATATAACCTATTTTTTCTTTTGAAAATTATAATTTCCCACAACTTTTATGGTTAAACAAAACTTATATATAGTTAGAAAATTAAATAACTGGACACCAATGTTTATTTAAAAAATAACTTATAGCTCTGCTATGGGATGTTACAACTCCAAAATCTATATAATTCTGCGCCCCAAAAATCTAGCACCAAGCTCATCATCTAACATGAAAAAAGATGCATACTTTGAAAAACCTAATGCATAGTTTTACAGATATATTTGAAATGAATACTATTGAGTAAGCAAAAAAATATACCTTCATGGTGCCAATTGCTAGTCCTTCTAAATGTCTCATACCAAGAATGCGTACACGAACATAATCGCCCTCCTTAAACTTCTTTTCAAGCTTCAAAACTTCATCTGAAGCATCAAATAACTGCTACAAATAAGGACAAGAATCAGAAATAAAACTTGGATTGGCAAAGAAGTGCTATTATGATATAGTGGCTCAACGATGCAAACTAGTTTTGGACATACAGCGACATATGTAGGTGAAGGTACTGGAGTAGAAGGTATCTCCAAAAGCAAACCGAGTCCTCTATCAACCCTTGAAATTCGTGAATTTTCATAGATTTCTCCCGTTTTTACATACTACAAACAACAAAAAAATGTTAGGAATATATTTTGTACACATAATCAACCGACCCATAAAAAGCACTAGCATTTGATCATATAAGCATAGCTCAGTTGCTCCTGCATATCAACCAAAAGAACAAAATAGATTTGCCCAATATAGGATATGCTGCTAGTTAATCTACTTTACAAAACAGCAAAAGAAACCCATAAATTAATGGCTAGATAGTTCAGCACTATATTTTTGATGTTTGATGTGACAAGGAACAAGGTAAGAGTTCCAGTTCTCAAAAAAAGATAAATGAATTTTACAAGTCCCATATTTTTGTTTTGAAGCTCAATTTCCAAATAAAGATCATTAAACAGACTTTTGCTTCATAGTTTTACCATTGAACTTAGCGTAATTGCATCGTCAGAAAAAAGAACATAAGTGAATAATGTTCAAATTTACTAAAGATCACTTACAACAGGTGGAGCTCGATTATCTACAAGATACTTATTCAAGGTCAGTCCAACCGCTCTAGTTGATGGATCAATAAACAGTATCCGAGCACTCACCTACATCAAAAACAAAGCATGCACAAAGGTTTAAATGTAAAATTAGCAAACTGATTTACTATGTTGATAGAATTGCAATGCACATTTGCAGAAAAGAAACACCAAAATAGTACAGTCATAACATAATGAGCTCCTCAAAATGAACTTAAGCATCATATTTTATGCTTTTACAAAAACATGCCGAAGGAATCATCTTGAATAAAATCCCCGGCGATCAAAAGATAGGAAAAAAAACAAATATACATTGAACATGTGGATATAAAGGATGAAATTTGTAGTCTTTGAGAGCTTATCAACTGTAACTATGGTCGGCAAACATGCTTCCCTACCGAGGAATGGTAGAGAGTTAATAGAATCAAAACATAATAATTCATTAAAAAAATCAGATGATTCATCAGTGAGAAGTCCGCTTTAAAAGATTTAGAAACATAGTTGCTTCGTGTTTGTGAGAATAGTGGAGGGAATACTGTGAAGTGGGAAAACAAACCCGCAAGGAGTCAATGATGTAAAAAATGAGATAATCTTTAGCAAATGATATTGTGAGTATTGCATATAAGGTCTTAAAATGCTTGCTAAAACACAAGAGAGCTCAATACCATGAGTACGATAAAATTATATTCATAAGTCATTTTTGTACCATTAAAATAAAATTTATATTGCATTTTCATGACTCATTTCACGTATGCAACAAAATTTCCAAACCAACGTTCTATGTTGGCTTTAGCCAATCAACCAATGGGACATAAAGAGATGAATTTTACAATATCTTGTTTCATGGATAGCAAAAATTTGCTTGAGATCTAAGGTGACAGTCTTATTTTAACCAAAATGATCCACAAGATCTCCAATATATAATTCAAAAAATAAAAGCTCTCTGGCTAAAGTTCATGAAATGCACATAATAGCAAGAGAGAGAAAGGAGAGAACAAAAAGAACATGGAAAAAGATTTTAATAATTTATTCAAACAAGATGATAATATAACCGCAAACTAAACCATATATATAGACATCAGACACTAATATGAAATTATAACTGATTCACTGAAATACGATTTGATAATTTCCACTAACACATGACTTGATCAATACCCACTAACACGCGTCTTCATAATCAAAAACTATACCAAATTAATAACTAACAATAGAAGATTAATATTAGTCAACATTAGTTGGCAAATGCTAGCTTTTCTCAAAGACAAACCCATTTGCAAATTACGTAATGGTTTTTCTATAATTTAATATTAGAGTATCATATCATCAAAAGATAACAAAAGTTCATTTCCTCTTTGAGGAAAATTTGCTGCTATAATAATTTTGAAATGAAGCGAGTACAATGAAGTAGTGGATAAAAATGTTAAGCTATCTTGAGATTCAGAAAAGTGGATTTCTAAAAGGGAATGATCTTGGCATCATATGCACAATTTTCCTTTCCAAAGAATTTTTTTGAAAAACTTAAACAAAATCAAAGATGAATGTGTGTATTATAAACAACAATGAAGTGACCCAACCCGACATTTCCATCAGCAAAAATCTTGAATGATTATGTTATAGGCTGCTTTTGTGAAAGCTTGTACCTTAGCCTCATGTTAAAAATTGATGCAAATAGATGTTGTGCAGCACTAATACTGGCAAATAACTTCTGCACAAGCTTCAGCTTTGAGTTTTGAAGACATGAAGCTTTGAGTTTGGATTCAAGCAGAGTCTACCAGTTCTTTCACCACAACCTTAGTCAAGAAGTTGATGCATTGCTCTGACTTCAGATCAGAAGTCAATCAGCTCCGGGCAAATCTCTCTTTAATTTGATTTTAAGGTGTTTTTAACAATTAAAATGCTCTTCAAAATTTGTTAGGCATCAAAGTACAGTTATTTATGTCATTCTAATGTTTCTCTTTGCATCAAAATTTAAAGAAACATTAAGTCACCATATAGTTCCTATGCAAATGTAAAATAAACTAGGGTTAATGATACAATGAGAAAAAGGGGAAGAATACCTATGAAAAGTTTCATAAAAACATTTGAATTATATTAAATAAGGATGATTCTATTGTTAGACAATTTTTCATTAAAATAGAAGCCTGATTACGATGATAATAGAAATAGATAATATGTTAGTAAAAAAACATGATGGTATATATGAAGTTGTGTAGGGAATAGAAGTGTTAGAATAAAAATATTCAATAAGGCTAGTGGTGTTGCCATAGTGGTTTCTTATTGTATTCATTCTTCCATTTACTCTTTCATGTTTTTAACACTATGTAAGTTGTTGCAACTCGAATCTAACATAAGCTACAAATGAAAGGTATCAGTTGCACAGAAGAAGAGGAAAGAAGCATACGTATAGAGAAAAGTATTGATTCGTACATCATAAAATTGGTGAGCAAGAGTGTTAGACGGCATGAGAAGCTTATCAGCATTGCAAGAGGATGCTTTGGCAATAGGTTGAAGGTTGGAATTGAAGTTGTGAGAAGGCTAATGAAGAGTTAAGAGATTTGTAAAGTATATTGTGCTTCAATGGCATTTGTCTCTTGGGAGAGAAGGCAAATGGTTTGAGCTCATGAGGGACATAGTTTATTAGGTTGCCGTTGTTAGCAAATACGTGTGAAAACAAAAGAAGGTAACTCATATTGATCACTTTGATACCAACTTAAATGAAACTAGGATTTTTGTATTTCTAATCACTTTGACTTTCATACAGTCCCACGATCACTAGGATAATAAATCTCATAATATGACAGTAACAAAGATCGGTCAACATGGTAGCTAATTAAGCAATCACAAAAACGTTATCATGAAAAGATTTGATAAGGCCGGCAGTGTTGTCATAGTGGTGTCTCATTGTATTCAACTTTCTATGTACTATGTTTCCTTATCTTCAAACAAAACAATAAAAGAAATTCAGCTTAGTTTGACTTAAGGATTTCAAATTTGGTGTGTATAGATGTGTTGGATCATCGATACTTGCTGACATAAGGTACTAACTAGTACTAGTCAGGACCATGGTTTGAACAGTTTGTAAGATTGATTTCACTGTAGTGCAATGTCGATTTTACTGTGCAAACCTTGATACCAAAATATATATATAACATAGATAAAATTATATATACATATGTACTTATTGAGTTTGTATGGTACCAACCTTGTATTGTGTACTAACATGCAGTACAAACTGGTAAAGCTTGGACTGCTATATGCACTGCTGATACCAAGGTCAGAATTTTAAACCCATGTTTTAACAAGTGATGTTGCCCTATGCAAAACTCAATACCAACAAAGATAAAATAACCAACCCAGACAGCTGAGAGATCAATGTATTAAAGAGCATTAGTAGTCATATAAAACAACCAACCCCAGACAGCTAAGAGATTAATGTATTAAAGAGAATTAGTAGTTAAATAAAATAACCAACCCCAGACAGCAGAGAGATTAATGCATTAAAGAGCATTAGTAGCCATATACTCATAGCAAGGAGTATTAGGTATTTGCATTACTAGTTATATATGACAATGTTAAAGTGTAGCTAGACTTTATTACCCAGAATATACGGCATACTTAAAGTCTGAAATTGTAAATTATTTTGTATCAATCAAAGGAATTCAATGAGGAAGAAGCAGCTAGAGATCCAAAAAGCATAATACATCATAAATAATAAGTAATGAAAATATACAAATAGCACATTTTTGGATATTAGCAGCAAGCACTATCTAAAAATGAAATGAAGTACCTTCATGTTCTGATTATAATGATCTTTCCATGTTCCACTCGGGAAAGAATTCTCCAAGTGGAAGATGTCTACCTGTCAAAAAAATGGTATGTGCAACTTACACATCTACAAGCCTTACAAATTGGCAAAGACATGCACCAACAATATTAGGATAGTAACTTACTGTTCCGGTGAAGTACGTAAGAAATGATAGCATAATCCCATTCTCAAGCGTAGAGCACACTCTAGCATTAACCATCATGCCAGGAACCAAAAGGTCAATTGAGAGGCCTTTTCCTTCTTTAACCTACCAATAGAATATAGAAAGTCATCCACAAAAAGTTAGGCTGTGTTGATATGAAATTATGAGAATACATTGCGTATGAGTAATTGGTTGAAACATACTATACACTTCGAGACAAGGTCAGGATCAGAATCAACATAAACAACTGATCGTACTTTGTCTATGCTTTTAACAACACACTGCATAATTTGTCCAGCTGTAACTTGACCGCCATCTACAAAATAAAAGACAGAATCAAGTACACAAATAAGTGCGCAATTTATTGCTTGAATCTCCTGTCACGTAAATGAAGTTACAACCAAATCATAAATGGAAAAAGAGAAGGGAGGAAGTAACCAATACAATGAGCAAAAAAAACTAAACATCTGCATATGAGAGTAAAAGAAGATTGAATCTGAAAACACCTATATCAGCAACCTTTTTCATTCCTTGGCAAAAATCCATTAAAAGATGCTACTCCAAAAAAGAGAATGTATCCATGGTCTTCAACACTCTTTACTTGTGCATTGAGAAGCTGAAAAACACAAAAATATTCTAGGATAAATATCTATCTGCATGTACAGATATTTCTGACAAGAGATAACAAGATTTTCCAAATTTCAACGCAGAAAACATAAAACAAGAAACGAATAAACTAGCTGCCACATACATGAATACAAAACAATAAAACCAAAGATAAAAAGATAGACTGAAACATGAGAGCAGTCAATCAGTCATGTCGGACCGGTTGGTACCAATTTAGTACCAACCATGTACCAGTAATTTATATTTATATATATATACGCATATTTATATACATATAAACACATATTTATATACATATAAACACATATTTATATACATATAATCGTGTTAGTTGCAGCCAACCAGTTCACCCATTAGGGTTATTTACATATACCACTGTAGTTGTAATTCAAACGATATACAATTTTACTCTTCTATTCAAACGTGGTATCAGAGGTTGGAAGACGCCGCCTTGCCTCCGCTCCTCTATTCCTCATTCTCATGAACTGAGCCAAGATTTCTCTTTCTTTCTTGCTCAGGCGTCGGCATCAGCGACTCTTTTCTTCTGCTTGGCGCAGCAACTTCTTTCCTCATCAAGCGTCCCATTCTCCCTGTTCTTCTTCTTCTTCTTCGACGCCTTCTTCACGACGGCCCTTGTTGAAATATAGTGTCAGTTACCGCCATTCCACATTGGCTGTGAGATCGTTCTTCTCGCCCACCTTCAATGGCTATCGCTTTGACGGGACACTTCACAGGTTTTTCGGAAGGAGGCTGGTCTTTCTCGACTCAGGCGACTCTAACAATGATGCTCGTGACCAATTCCTAAACCACCGTTGCCGCTCTCTTCAGCAATCGACTCATCCTTGATCAGCGGCTCCATCCTCTTCTACTCTATGCAAACGCCCAACCCTAGCTCAGCATTTGGAGACTGGTATAACATCTCTTTCTAACTAGTGTTTGTTGTCATTTCTGGCGTTACTTTTCTTGGTTCTTGCCAATCCTTGAAGACTCGTCTGCTGTGCGTTGAAATTATTCTTGCTAGTTTTCTGCGGTCTAAGGCTTTGTTAGCTTTGTTTTGTTACTGGTTCCTATGGATTTTCAAGTTGCAAATCTGGATACTAAATCCACTACCAATCTTGGCACTACTATGAAACTAGATGGTACCAACTATCTACTATGGGGAAGAGCTATGCTTTTTTTTTCCTTGGATCTCATGCCGAAAGACACCATGTGGAAAACACTCCTCCGGCAATCTGATCCACAATATGCCTCTTGGAGCATGCCTGATATGGCTGTGGTTAATTCCCTTCTTCACAGTATGAAACCCCATATTGCTTCAACGATCATGTTTCACAACACCGCTAAGAAAATATGAGATTCTCTTGCCAGCACCCGGCACAATATCAGTCGCATCTATACTTAGTTAAAGGCTAAGTGGGATGAATTGCGCCAATATCATCCCCTGGGGTTGATATCTCTGTTATCCTCTAGCAATAAGAAGATTTTATTGTTGCAAAGTTTCTCTTAGGTCTAGATGCCTATCTACCTGCTGCACATAACCAGATTCTTGTGGAGCCTACCGTGCCCACCTTTCATAATGCTTTTTCCCAGCATCTTCGAATCCCTACCTCACCATTATTTGAGCCTCGGAGTGCCCTCCTGGCGCCTCAGTCAGGTGGCCGGTTTAGGGGTATGCCCCATGGCCCTGCTTGTGGCCGAGGACGTGGCCGTCGTCTGCTTACTTGTACTCATTGTGGACTCATTGTGGATGCACAACTCATTCATCTGATAGGTGCTGGGCTAGATTTGGCAAACCCCCTCATGCTTGTTTGGCTATTGACTCCGGTTCTACTACACAGACACATACAAATCTTTCTTCTCCCGCGCCCTCCACTATCCTTGCAGCTCCACCATCCAGGACATATTCTGGTATAGCCTCTCTTGCTGCTCTAGGACATCTTCTGGTATAGTCTCTCTTGCTGCTCTTTATCCTTCCTGGATTCTTGACTTCGGGGCTACTTCTCATATGTCAAGTAATAAAACCTTATTTTCCTCGCTTACTCTTAGTAATCAACATCCACATGTTCGGATAGCCGATGGCTCCTTCGTCTTTGTCTCTAGTGTTAGTTCTATTCACATTAGCAGTGCTCTTGTTCTTTATGATGTTCTATATGTCTCTGCCTTTCCTAACAATCTATATCCATATGCTCTTACCCAAAGCTTAAATTGTGTTGTAACATTCTTTCCCTCTCATTGCACGTTTCAGGACCTGCGGACGAGGAGGATGATTGGTGGGGGCATAGAGACAGAGGCGTCTATGTGCTGACTTATTCCTCTAGTTCATCTACATCAGCCTGCCTTTCTGCTGCCGTGTCCCCTTTCCACTGGCATTGTCAGCTTGGTCGCCCCCCTCCCCTGTTAAAGTTTAGCAGTTTTTGTCATTGTCGCCTTATCCTGTTTTTCAATGTAATGCTTGTCAGGTAGGCAAACATCACCGTGTGTCTTTTCCTTTGACTGGTCCTACTCTTAGTACTAACCCCTTTAATCTGGTTCATTCGGATATATGGGGTCCCGAGTCCAGTTCCTACTAAAGAGGGTCATCATTATTTTGTTTCCTTTATAGATAACTACTCTCGTATGTGTTGGTTGTTTTTGTTAAAAAGTTATTCTGAACTTTTCAATGTATTTTGAATTTTCTATGAAGAAATTAAGACTCAATTTGGTGCACTTCTGAAGGTTATTTTTTATAATGCCTTGGAATATTCTAATGCTCAGTTTCAGTCTTTCAGGGGTATTCTCCACCAAACTACTTGCATTTACACTTCTCAACAAAATAGTGTTGCTGAACGCAAAAATCGACACCTCCTTGATGTGGCTAGGTCCCTTCTCTTTCACATAAATGTCCCTTGTCTGCTTTGGGGGATGTTGTTCTCACCGCCGCCTTCCTTATTAATCGTGTACCTATGTAGCTTCTTCAGGTCCCCTTTCTCCATTCTCTTCCCTCACCACACTGCCTTTCTTGTTGTTCCTCGTATTTTTGATTGTGTTTGTTATGTTCATGTTCACACTTGTAACAAACTGCAACTCGGGCTACTTGGTGTGTTCTTGGGATATAGTCGTACTCAGAAAGGATACCGCTGTTATGACCCTGTTACGCGACGGTCCTTTGTGAGTACTGACGTTTCCTTTCTTGAATCTACTCCCTATTTTGCCTCTTCCTCTCTTGGCCCGTCTCCATCACCGTGTTCCTCTTCCCACTCTGAGTCCCTTGCCTCCACCTCTAGATAGTCATGGGAAGTCACATGCTCTGACTTTATAGGTCAACATATGGCGCCACGGCCCCCCGCTTGCTCTCTACCTCCTGTCGTTCCCTCCTTGTCTGTCGATTCTCCTCCTCCCGATGACTTGCATCTTCCCATTGCCTTAAGCAAAGGTAAGCATCACACGAGCTCCTATCCGATTAGTAACTATGTTTCATATCATTGTTTTTCTGCTTTGCATCATGTGTTTCTTGTTGACATCTCCTCCGCCTTGGTTCTGCAGTTCTATGAGGCCGCTAGATTGATTCCCGAATGGTGCGCCGCAGTGGATGTTGAGATGGCTGCCCTCCGAATCACCATACCTGGTCTTTGGCTCCACTTCCTCCAGGTGTTCGACCGATGGCGTGTAAATGGGGCTACACGCTCAAGCATAATCCAGATGGCTCCGTTGATCGCTACAAAGCTTGCCTTGTCGCTAAGCGCTTCACCCAAACGCTTAGGCAGTTAGGTGTTGATTATTTTGAGACCTTCTCCCCAGTGGCCCATCTTAATTCGGTCCGTGTTCTCTTCTCCTTATCCATTAATCTTGATCGGGCTCTTCATCAGATGGATGTTCGGAATGTCTTCTTATATGGTGATCTTACTAAGGATGTGTAGATAGAGGAACCTCCAGGGCATGTTGCTCAGGGAGTTGGTGTGCAAGTTGTATAAAGTCATCTATGGGCTGAAGCAGAGCTCATGTGCTTGGTTCCAGAAATTCTCTCAGATTATATCACAAATTAGTATTCGTAGCAGCAAAGCAAATCACTCTACCGTCATTCAACATTCCAATAAAGGTCTTGTGATACACTGATACTTGCGGTATATGTCAATGATATTCTTTTAACTGGTAGTGATTCCGAGGCTATAATAGAGACTAAGGCTTACCTGGGTTCCAAGTTTGCTCTCAAAGATTTAGGCAAACCTAAATACTTTCTGGAAATTGAAATTGCGCATAAAGGAACACAGATATATCTCTCACAAAGGAAGTATGCTCTTGATATCTTTCAAGAAATGGGAATGGTCGAGTGTAAGCCGGCTGATACACCCTCAATACCCAATCAGAAATACTCTCATGAAATGGTGGATCCAACTAGCTATTTTCATCTTGTTGAGAAATTAATTTATTTGACTATAACAAGACCAGATATCTCTCATTGTGTTAGGATTGTTAGTCAATTCATAGAAAAACCAAAGAAGTCTCATTGAGATGCAGTGATGGGAATACTTCAATATATTAAAAGGAGTCCTAGGAAAAGGTCTTCTATATAAGAAAAATGGCCATGTTAGAATTAAAGCTTATTCAAATGCAGATTATGCTGGTAACATAGATGATAGACGCTCTTTCACCGGATATTGTACTTATGTTGGGGAAAATTTGGTAAAAAAATAAAATGTTGTCTCTAGATCTAGTAGTGAGGCAGAATATACAACGATGACTCATACAGCTTGTGAGATAATGTGGCTCAGAAATCTGCTAACTAACTTTGGGATTAAGTGTGAAGATCTGATGCCTATGTTTTGTGACAATCAAGCTATAATTTTTATCGCAAACAATCCAATTTTTCACGAAAGGATAAAACACATTGAGGTAGACTGTCATTTCATTCGAGATGTTGTCTTTAACAAAATCATACATCTTCCTTACATCAAATCTAAGAAGAACTGGCTAATACTTTTACAAAACCTTTGGAACTATCAAAATTTTCTCCTTTATGTAACAAGCTGGGCATAACCAATATTCATGCTCCTACTTGAGGAGGAGTATTAGTTGTAACCAACTCGTTAACCCGTTAGGGTTATTTATATATACCACTGTAGTTATAATTCAAACAATATACAATTTTACTCTTCTATTCAAATAATACGTATATATATAATATATATATCAAGGTTTAAAAAACCAGTATGGTTCCGGTCCATGCTCGGACTCGTATATACTGACCTGTACCAGTGGTACTGAAAATACACTATATATATATATATATATATATATATATATAGTGACCATGAACTGATACTAGTCGGACCAGTATATACCAATTGTACCGCCCGGTATTTGACAACATGGGTCAGACTACCTATTGTGGGCAATTGAAATTAGCGCCCTTGACAACAAAAGAAGTCTATGTGCTAGTCATGTCTCCTAGTAATACATATTAAACTCACCATCAGGTATGGACTGAGATTAAAATCTAACAAATTCATTACTCGAATACTACCTTCATGGATAAAAGGATTATAATGTCCTAAGGGCAAAAAAAAAGTTCAATCCCGTGTCAAATTACCCAAATTTTCACACCACTGTCACTTAATCCACTCATTAAATTAATTTAGCAAAACGTCACCATCACATAAAGAAGAGATACATAAATATATATACCATACATGCACATTCGTTATAAACTTATATAACAAGGTTGCATTATTCACCACTTTGACCCTAACATGAAACTCTCAAAGCCTAATATAGGCTATCATCTAGCAATACCTTGTGACAAAGAAGTGTGCCATGGACTTTAATGAAACCAGCTAATGATTTAGCAAGTGTTAACAATTCCAACCCATATCGTCTGTCTAGATCATGAATTTTGACAACACAAGGTAAATTATCCATCAAATTTTTGTAGCTTTAACTATATCAAATATTATATTTCCGGATCACAACCAGTCATTTAGCAAGTAACTGTCTCAAAGTAATGGATCTATGCAATTGTAGATAATCAAATTGTTTTGTCTTCATTTCATTCAAATTTCATTAACTTTTTATTTAAATATTTTTTTGCTTTTGAATGTAACAACTCATTATGGATTGATTTATAGAGTGGGTTTGCTCCAAAATGATTAGCATGTGCCAATTGCCAGGAAATACCATAGTTTCCAAGACTCACTATAGAATTCTACAGTTAGAAATATGAAGACAACCTTGTAAGTGCTGCTTCTGGCTTATAAGATTTGTCGCATAATTCATTTTTGGAATTCATCAAACAATCTATCCAAAAGAAATTTTCAAATATATTCTATGATGCCACATAATTTTTCCTTTACAAGTGTGAAAGACAAGGAAGAAAACTCATTAATACAATATCTATAATCCAAAAATGTCCAAACACTAGTGGCTAAACTAATACATGAAAATCTTGCCATATTGGTTTAGTGACTAGATGTTCCTTTCTTTCTAGAACACACAATAAATTTCTTACAATAAAGCTTTGGAAACTCATTTACGCTATTAAAAATCATATGCTTACACAATAAATCTTTAAAAACTTATTTACGCTATTTAAAATCCTGTGCAATTATTTTATTTGCTCCTCTCATATAGTAATACATATCTGCCAGTCCACAAATTATCTCTAAAATGAAACAATTAAACGTGCATCAAAAGTTGAGAACAGTTTTAGCTTATGAGGTTCCTGTACAAATGAAACGAAAAACACTTTTGTTTAAAATGCAACAATATTTTATACTTGATAGCAAAGTTCAGTTCTGTATAATTTAGTAATATGTATAGACATTATTAAATTATAACTGCATAAATTGGTACCTTTCCTAACACCTTAACTTTGAATAAATGGTGACTCAATTATCCCAACTTTTTTTTTTTTTTTTTTTTTTGCCAAAGGCAAGAAAATTGTGATGTTATATTCCAGATCCAAAAAAATATTAACAGGAAATATACAAAATCGCTCACACCCCTTTCATTCCTTTATACCCTCCGAGAAAATTTTGAGAGAGTCTCCCCTATATTTCCTAGCGCGTGAGCCCTGTGCTACATGGGGTCGTCTACCAAAAAGACCAAAATAAGAAAGGAAGAGGCCAAACGCGTGGTCCTGAACCCAATACAACTTGCACAGCTACCTCAACAAAACCAAACAGTACAATACAATCCAACCCGCATGGCATTACTGGAAACTGAGCTAAGCTGCAGCATCGCATTCGTCAAAGCGCGATAACTTGTATCCCACCATTTTCGCTCCCAAGTCAGCCATATTGCAGGCTATTGTGGTTGCTAAGAACATCACAGGAGCAGGGACCGAGCGGGCACGTCCGAGAGCTTGGAAGTAAGCGGACAACACAAGAGTGAGATGCTGTTAACGCTGCGGCCTATGGACTTTTGGAATAGTATCTTCATCTCCGAGCCAAGATATTTCCACGATGAGGGGTGGATATATGTAAAACTCCACCAGGAGGAAAAATCCCGACCCAGGATCCTCCAATAGAGGGCCCTGCGCTTGGTTCGGAGCAGTCGGCTTGGCCACCTTACATGAAGAAGCGATCGGCTACGGGGCAGAGAGGGACATAGTGTTGAGCCTTGAGTCGCGTAAACCGATAGAAGGACGCCAAATCCTATTCCGCTGCAATGAGTGTAACAGTAAAATATCTCCATAATAGCAATTCCGATCCAACCCATAAAAATCGCGGAAAATCACGAAAAACGAGAGTCCGAGAGCTCATGAAAACCCAACCATGTCTGCCCATAATCTAGAAAAAGAGATAACAGAGGCATCAATATGAGCGTTTGGAATATAACTTCTAAGCTTTGCTCTGACATCAAGGAGGAGGGAAATAAGAAAATCTGGGAGGCTTTTTTTGTGTCCGTGAGTATCCATGATTTGGCTATTGCGGTATCTCCAAGTGTAGTAAAGATATCCAGCGAACATAAGGTTTTTGATGTAAAGCCGGACCGGATCTCCATGTCCACGCTGGTTGTGGGAATGTTGCAGTAAAGCTTCCACACAAGAGGTTGTGTTTAGTGGCAGATCGCATCTCCTTGATACCAAGTTCCTGAATCCTTCTAGCGCCGGACAGTTAAAGAACAAGTGATCAATGGTTTCAGGGGAAGACTTACAGAGCAAACATGTAGGGTGTGGCACCAATCCCCAGTCGTGAAGACGCGCCCTGGTGCAAAGACGGCCATGACATAGAAGCCAGAGAAAAAAAGAATGACGGGGGATTCGCCCTTTAAACCACACCAGACTTTTCCAAGGTACCTCCGAGCCATGGACCTGACTCTCGTAGGCGGATTTGATTGAGAACTTTCCATTAGGAGTGCGATTCCAGAATAGAAGATCAGAGTTGAGATTAGGGTAGATTGGAACCCGAGATATGGCTGCGTATAAATCAATAAGACTAGAAGAGCGTGGACGTGGTATAGCCTATTGATTGTTCTGAATAAGGGAGCTGAGATAAGTGTTTCTGCCAGGAGGATTTACAAAACTAAAACCCTTCACAAGGTGCATAAGAAGGTGAGGCTTATACCACGGGTCCAGCCATAAACGGACGGACTGCCCATTCGCGATCTTGTAGCCCACCATCATGATACAGGTATCGCGGACCTTTAAAAGAGTTCGAATGGGCCACGGGTAATAGTTGGACAGCTGAACCGACCATATTGTATCCGATTTGAGATACAGTTCGTGGATCCATTTCACCCAAAGGGTATTTTTCCCTTGGGCAATGTTCCAAATATGTCTCGATAGGAAGGCACGATTGAGCTTCCGGATGTCTCGAATGCCTAGCCCACCATAAGCGATAGGTTTTGTGATATTCGCCCATGCCACCTTCGCAATACCATTTTTAGTTCCCCTGGACCAAAGAAAATTTGAAAGGGCAGAATTCAGTTGATCAATGACTCCCATGGGGAGATTTATAGTGCTACACCAAAAATTTATGTTCCCATAGCACATTGATTTGATAAGCTCGACCCTGCCAGCATAAGAGAGGCTCTTCGCCTTCCAATTTGATAAGTAGCCGGTGATTTTTTCGAGTAAAGGCAAACAGTCCCGACTTTTTATGGAATTGCTAGTTAAAGGAATCCCGAGGTAGCGAAAGGGCAACGACCCCTTTTGGATTCCTAGAGAGGATATAATTTTCGATTGTGTGTCAGAGGCCGTAGAGGCTGAGAAATATACTTGAGATTTGAGAAGATTTATTTTCAGCCCGGTGTGTTGAGAGAAAACCTCTAAAGCATTGTTTATAGCGGTGACAGAACTAAGTGAGGCCTCACAGAAAATAATAATATCATCCGCGAATTGGAGGTTAGTGATGCCCAACTGTTTGCATTTCTTTAGTGGAGTTAGAGTCCCCTGCTCAAGTTGAGTGGATAGGAGATCCGATAGGTGCTGCATGATGAGAATGAAGAGATAGGGGGATAAGGGGCATCCCTGGCGCAAGCCTCGGGTACCCCGGAAATAACCCACGTCCTCCCCATTAAGGTTGATAGTATAAGTAGGAGTAGAGACGCAAGTCATAATCCTGGCGACGAAAGTTTCTGGGAACTTGTAAGCCGAGAGCAGGTACCCAATAGCCTCCCATCTTACCGAATCAAAAGCCTTGTGTAAATCCAGTTTTATCGCCATATGGGAAGGCCCGCGCTTGTTGTGAAAACCACTTAGGATCTCCTGGCAAAGCATGATGTTTTCTTGTATAGATCTACCCGGAATAAAAGCGTGCTGGTTAAGATCAATAAGCTCTGGAAGCACTTGACGAAGCCTGAGAGCTAGTGCTTTAGCTAGGAAGCGGTAGATCATATTACAGATGGAAATAGGCCTAAATTCTGCAAAAGAAGAAGGATTAGGAACCTTTGGAATAAGAGTAAGGGAGGTAGCATTCACCCTGAGAAGCATATGACCCGTGTCTAAGAAGTCGAGAATAGCCCGAAGGACATCCTCTTTGATGATATCCCAGAAGGATTTAAAGAAGGCAGCATTGAATCCATCTACACCTGGGGCTTTGGAGATATTGGCCATGTTGATGAGGTTAGTAATTTCTTCAGCCGAAAATCGGGAATTCAGTAATTGAATAGCTGGGGCCGAAAGAGATTGTTTTACTGAGAATGTGAGAATCAAAGGAGTAATAGTAGGGGCCAGAAGGTCTGTGTAAAATCGAATGGCCTCCTTGGATAAATCTCCTCCAGAAACAAAAGTGCCCGAGGAATCTTTAATTGAAAAGATTGAGTTGTGGATGCGTCTAGATTTCATCAAGTTATAGAAATACGATGTGTTCGAATCTCCAAGTGAAATTCGCTGGTCTCTAGATTTTTGCTTCAACGCAGACTCTTCTTCAAGCCAAAAAGCTCTAATCTCGTCTTGATATTGTTTCTCCAACAATCCGAGTGAGGGATTGTGAGGATCGTCCTGCAGCTGCAGCTGGATAGTTGACAGCATGCGAGTGGACTCTCGAAGGGCCTCAGTTTTTTCAGCCCTGATGTTCCGTGCCCAGATTTTGAGGCCCTTCTTTGCCTCCGAGAGTTTGCGGCAAAGAACATACATCGGCCTGCCATGTGCGTTGGTTGAGTTCCAAATGGAGGTAATCAAAGGAGTGATGCTTGGATAAAGAAGCCAGTGATTGAAGAAACGGAACCGAGGGCCTTTCTGAGGAGAGTTTGAGCCGAACATTAGCAAAGCCGGGGAGTGATCGGAAACTGAGGGATTTAGGAATATAGCTTCGGCGGAAGGGAAACAATGCATCCAATCTTTTGTGGCCATTATACGATCTAACTTGCACCAAATTCTGCTAGGACCCATTTGAGAATTTGACCAAGTGTAATAAGCGCCCCGGAAAGTAATGTCAGTAATGTCTAAGGCTGCCTTCTTCTCAATGTTGTGCAAAATTTCAGAGTCCCTATGAGGAGCTCCTCCGATTTGGTCCTCCGAGGAGAATGGCATGTTGAAGTCTCCTAAAATTAGCAGTGGCCCCAAGGTATGGGCAAAAGACAGGGACTCCCAGATTTCTTTCCGAGCGACGGCCGTGTACAATCCATAAATCACACCAATGTAAAAAGAGGGTCCCCCCGTAAAAAGGAGACCGAACCAATCATAACCTGCCCGGACGAAGCCGCTATAGTCACATTGTAGATCGAAGGGTCCCAAGTGAGCCATATCCTCCCCCAGCGATATAACTATAGTTGTTTGAAAAAGACCAACCCGGGAACACCGAATTGAAGACATCCACACTTTTTGCTTCAGAGACATGGGTTTCGAGAAATGCACACAATTTTATTTTGTAGTTCTGTACTAAAGTCATCACCTCCTTCCTCTTTACAGTGCGTTGAGACCTCTCACGTTCCAACACACCATAGGGGCTAGAGGGGAAGTCATTGGGTCACCTGCCTAGAGGGACACTTGCTCTTAGGGTCCAAACTAGGGGCCGTACCCCTAGACCGTCTGTTCCGCCTTCGAGAGTTCCGAGATTTTATCACTGTAAAATCCTGGTTGTCCAAAAGGGCGTCAATATCTCCAGAGTAACCCGGGATTAAGGGGGAAGAGGGAGAACCCATATCCGAGTCCTCCAACTCCTCCGCGATATCCTCCGGACCGGGGACAGAAGGAGGAGGAGCAGGGATAGGCCTCTTCTCAGGATCGACAAGTGTGGCTGGCGGGGAATGAAGATGCTGGTGCAGAGGGTCCTGAGAAGGGGCCGGAGGAGAAGCAATTTGAAGTGGAGGGGGCGCAAAAGACGGACCCGCGGCCTGAAGCTGGGCCGAAGGACCTGGAATTTTGTTCCCTGCCGATGGGGAACCCTTTCCCCCCAGGCCCTGCAACCCCGCAGCTGAAAGAGGGGCGAAATTATTCCGCTGAACAGCATTCGACGGGGCAGGAACAGCCCGCTCTCTCCAGATTGAAGAAGGTTGAGGAGTTGTGGAGCGGCCACAGGACTGGATAGAATGTCCAAATATACTGCATTTGGAGCATCGCGCAGGAATAGCCTCGAATTCTAAATTTATGTGGGCCTCACTTCCTCCGTTTACCACAAAAACAATAGACTCAGGGAACTCTGACGAAGCCTCCATTTCTACACAGATGCGGGCATACCCAAGTCTAGATCTTGAAGCTGTAGCCATATCCATGGAGATAGGCTTCCCAAGCGAACTAGCCAGCTGGCTGAGGATGCCTGGAGACCACCATTTTAAGGGTAGGCTGTGGATGCGGATCCATACAGGAATGGCGGATAAGTCCACTCGTGATAATTCATCGTCGGGGGCCCAAGGTTTGAGGATTATCACTTTCCCGAAAACAAACCAAGGCCCCGATTCTAAGACCTTCACCTTATCCTCAACAAGATCAAATTTGAATAGAGTGAACCCAGCAGGGAGGGAGAATAGTTCCAAATTTCCTTTTGGTTTCCAGAGGTTCAGAACTTTCTGTTTCAGGATATTGTAGTGAGGTTTGAAACCGATGAAATAGCCAACTAAAGTGTTTGCCCAGAAGGAGGACGTTTCTTCCAATTCCGCGTCAGGGACAGAAATATTCAGGACATCGCCAACCCGATCAACTGGAGAGTGCGCTAGGGAACAAGAGGATCCACCGGAGGGAGGCCTTGCAAAAAGGGAACTCCAGGATCTCAGTGGGGCTGAATCACGAATCCCCAAAGCGGAGGCTGCCGAGGTCAGATTTGGGGCCGGGAGTCGGGATACCATGTGAGCAGCCTTACCAAGATGGTTCTGGGCCATCTTCCCCCTGCACGACAGGGAAAATACCCGACGGCGCCCACTACCGGAGCCTCTCAGGAGGACAGGAGAAGAGGAGAGAATACCTTCGAAGAGAGATCCGAAACCGAAAAAAAACCGGAGAGAATCGAAACCGAGAAAGCCGGACGTGAAAGGGGGAGCATGGATGCCCCTAGCGGAAGGAAACGAAGACCAACGAGCCTTAACCAGTAAAACGAACGGAACAAGATGGTACCCGGGTTACAGTATCGCTGCGAGCATCCGCCGGCCGCGACTCGCTCATCAGGGAGAATGCCCGAGGGGAGAAATGAACCAGCAGCCCCAGCTCCACCCGACGGCCGGCGCCGGAGGCGAAGACGCAAGCCCTAAGTCGCCCAGTCGCCCTAAGTCGCCCAGTCGCCCAGTCGCCCTAAGTCTAGAGGTCAAGAGCATGAATTCTAGCTCACCTTCTATATATCAAATTTTCATTCTGGTTTGCTAATATGCTATCGCTATGTCCACAATTTAAAGGTAGTTTGATCGTGATAAGTGTCAAATTATAAAAAAAAAACATAAAGTGAGTCATCCCGTAGCAGCTTAAGCTTTTAAAATAAATGGTAACCCAATTAATCTCAACTAATGTAATATAACCACAAAATCAAGTTTGGTGCACATGATGTATGATATTATAAAGGTTACAGAAGAAAGCATGATATTTCTAAAAATTTTCCTTAAGAATAGTAATGAAGTACCATTCCAGCTTGAATTGCATCTATAGTGAAGCCCTTCTGCAGCAAACTTAGGCGCAGCGACAACCAAATTCTTTTGTTTCCTTTTACATCTTTCTTCTCATCATCAACTCGTAACACAACACAGGAGACGAGCTGGCCAACATGAAATGTGTTACATGGCGAATAACCTTCAGAGTCCTGCAAAATAGAAGATCAAAAGATTAAAACTACCGCATGCATCTAACGCCACCGATCCAAAATAAAAACTCTTACAGATTTTTGTTTCAGAGAATGACAAACGCAATCAAACACAGCATATTACCATTTAACAGATTTTGTTCCACAAGACAAATATTATTGTTTATACCTTATTTCCGCAAGCTGTGAGCACATCTGCTACTTCCTTTGCTTGAACAAATCCCCTAAGCCCTCCTGGAAGACTGATAACAAGGTCTTTTCTGTTTACCTCAACAATGGTGCCCCAAAGCCTCATTCTTGGTGAAATATTCTACACAGAAGTGAAATTCACATCATGATCTCCATGGCTACGCAAGAAGTCAGATTTTATAAATAAATAAATTGTACATGGAGAATCAGAAGAGTGTTCTCTTACAAATAATTGCTTTAAATTCTTGATTTTGCAAGCCCCTGCTTATACTTGCTTTTTAATAATCTGAAATATACTTAATTTAAAAGTGCTTCTGTGCATTAAAAAAAGAGTGCAAATATGTCTATATGATATGCAATAAGAAATTGATTTTGTAAAATAAGTTTTGACATTTTGTTTGATTTAATTGAAAGCTAAATTGAGTCAGATGCCCTCTTTCTCTCCCTTATTTTCCCCTCATAGTCAACAGCCCTGGAATTTTTTTGGTTGTGTTTGGCTGCAACAAGAATAGAAGGAATTGATGCAAGAAGAAACGAGGGGAAATAATTGTCCACAACAGTTTTTCGGTAGAAATGGAAGGGAAAGAATTCTTTACAAGGGTAAGGGGTTTTTAGCTATGTTTCTTTTGAGATGACTCTACATGTAGGTGCTAAAAGATAATGAAACGATGTAGAAGTTTTATCGCTTCAAAATTTGTCTTTATTAAAAGAATTTGAACAAAATGAAACGGGTTGTAAAGAATTTTTCTGTTGCAAATCACTATTCCTTGTCATCAAGGAGTTTCTTTTGGTACCAAGTGAGTGAATTTTGGTAAGGTGAGGAAGGAAATTATTTCATGCTAAACATTCAGCTAAACATTCAGTTGTCAATTATAATAAGCATTCAGCATTGCACTGGTTGTGCTATTATGTTACAAAAAACTAAAATCTGAATAAGCTTAAATAAAAAAAGGTTCATAAAAATTTAATCAAAAAGTGAATAGATTAAATTTCATTTAGAACACACAATGCTAATTATCATTCTATACCTCCTTATGACAGATTTAGTTATGTGCTCCACAATTCCATATGCACACCTAGAAATATGTGATTCTTAACAGTTAAAAGAATAAAAAAGGTTAAGGGTTATTAAAGTGTAACTAAGTTACATATCATAATATAGGAACAGCTAGAATTTCAGCAAACAAAAACATTCAATGAAGGGCATTAAATCAGCAATGTACTTTTCTATTAAGAGAGGCAATAAATAAATCCATGTTCTCTCTAATAATGAATTATACCTTCTAGAATAGAGTCAGAAAAACATAATGTAGAATATCAAATATGATAGTAAGTATATATAAGAGTGTTACACCGACAACTGGCTTTGACCAAGAACTATCTTGTCATAATAGTTCCAAAAATTGATAGAGTTTTTCATGATTGTCTCTCGAAAATGGCTTTGCTTCAACAGTGTATTTAGTAGCATTAAGCCAGAAAGAAAGGGGGTGCAAAGTGATTAGAAGCATGGAAGAACTAAAAATTCATAAGTAAAAAATATGTAGGCCCGCCAGTGTTGGATCACCAAAAAACCTACCTTTAAGGTAATTCGATTAGAGAACCTAGGGAGCTGCCCGGTGAGACCATTGCCAAAGAGAGAACCCAAATCGTCGATATCCGCTGAAAGCCCGTTCAGCGCCCTCTTCTTCTTCTTCTTCTTCCACGCCTTACCCACGTCCTTCCTTGAATTGCCATCTCCGATTTCAAACTCTGCTTCTGCCTCTGCCCGAGCCTCCGCCTCCTCTTGCCGGCTTAGAACGCCTCCTCCACCTATCAACCAAAAACATAACTTAAGTGATATCTTTTCCAACATTACGTCCAGACATTGATTAGTTCAGGAATCGCAAACCTCTAGGGAAATCAGAGTCATCAGCCTCAACGAGGAAGGAGGCCGGCATCTCCGACGGAGCGGAATAGCTGTCCTTCACTTCTTTTCTCGCCTTCTTAAGCGGTTTATGATTGAGGCTGGCGTTGGCGCTTCTTTTTTCGATTTTCTTATTCTTCTTTTGTTCACCATGAGCGGTTTGCGATTGAAACCGACGTTGGCGCATCTTTTCTTGACTTTTTGTATTCACCACGAGCAGCAGTGGTCGCAAAGTGGCGTCCGGGTAGTGAATGTCGACGGCGAAGTTCTGGTGCCGAGGGCAGTCTATACTCTATTTGGTAATAATGATGTACCTGAAAAAAAGATCGCAGGAGCGCACGCTGGCACCGGGACAACTGAAGAGGATTTGATATGCACGAAAAAGCAGCGGCGGCGGCGCCGATTTGAGAAAGGGAAGCGGGAAGGGGCGGCAGTTGCGGAGATGCGCTTTCTTCTTCAAAACCCTGGATTTGGACACGCCGTCACGTGACCCAGCCTTAACCGCACAGACGACAAATCTCTAGTCTCTAGTGACTTGCCTTTGGCAAAATAAATAAAGCTTTCATTAGATTTTTTATGTCAAATTATTATACAAAATATGTGTTTAATAAATTGAACAATTTTATACAATAATTATTTTCTACTGTTATTTGATTAAGAGGTTATGATAAATTATATTTTTATTTTTATTTTTAAATTACATATCAAATAAATTTATATTATGATATATATAAAATCCAAACTATTTCTATATTTAAAATTTAATATCTTATATCTGAATCTCATCCAAACAGATTAGCTAAGTGTCACGCCCATAATTAAGCTAATAAAATTTTTAATAATTTACAAGCGAGTCAATGCTTGACTCACACTCAAGCACGCCCCACGCAGGGGCTAAGTGGTTAAACCACCAAACTGGACGCGACCGGTAGGAGAACGTCTTCAACGCACTCCTCAGCCTAACTCTGACGGCCACCTATCTGCTCGTCTCGACGAGTTGGAGACCGCCATGCGTCTGCCACATACCGCTGCATAAACCAGCTCCAAAGTCCACCAAAGAACAAGACCCGAGACTCGACGCCGGCACAGCGCGCGTACAAATCCGGTACATCAGAATAGAAATAAAATCGCACGCAGGCGGTGGCGCACACACGCACAGAGGATGATGTCACGCAGGACGGGCACAAGCCTAAATCCCAAACGGACCACATGCAGGCGACCAAGCTCACTCTCTCGCTAGAACGGACGTCTCGCAGACGTGCGACACAGTCAACCGGCCCACGCCGGACAGCACATCACAACAAGGCCTGCGGACACGACCGGAACATAGAGAGGGGCGAGGAGTCGCCGGCTGAGAAAGACAACTCGGCCAGGAGCAGCTGGCTGGCCGCGAATGGGAACTGCGTCCGGAACCGGTGAGAGGCATGGGCATGAAAATTGAGGCACATGCATGCAAACCAAGGCAGCAGACCTACAGCCGGAGGCTCATCGGAAACCGCCCAAGGCTCATCGGAACACCGTCCGATCAAGCCCAACGTCGTCGGAAACCAGGGAGGCGCCAACGAACTGGCAGCAGAACGCCAGAGGCCAATGAAGAAGGGAGTCGCACCCCTTCTTCACCGGACGATGCCGGAACCCTAGGAGACATTGACAAACCCTTCGCCGGACGTCACCAGGGAGGGGAGCCGAAGCTCCTAGCCTCACCGGCCACCCCCATCCTCGCTGGAAACGGGGAGAAGGAGGAGAACACAGCGAGGGGAAGAAAAACCGGTCGACGAAGCTCGTCGACGAAAAACCTCCTATCGGACGAAGCCGAAGTAGGGGGAGGGGAGAAGGTACCTCGGCGGACCTTTGTCCACCGGCGACGCCGAAGAAATTGAAGGAGGAAGGAAGAGAGGGGTCGCCGCCCCATTTGCCCGCTGCTTCCCGTACCGCCGCACCCAACCCATTGGGAAGCTGCCAAAGCTGTCGCCGCCACCGGAAGCCCGCTCGACTGAGAGGAGAGAAATAGGGGAGACGGAGGAGGAGGAGGCAGCTGCTGCCGCCGCTGTGTTCCAACGAACGCGTCCTCCACGGGCTACTGTAGCCCTAGCTCCAAACGGAGCTCCGCCAGCTGTTGCCCGCTCCACGCCCGTTAGCCGCTAACCCGCTTCACTAAGCGGGTTTATAATGTTATATAATATATTAAATTAATTAATAAAAATATTTAAAAATTATTAAATTGTTATATATATATAATGTTATATAAATTTATCAATATATTAAACTTAAATTTTATTATGAATTTTTATTTATATATTTATATATAAATATAAATCTATGCATTTATATTATAATATATATAAATTTTATACCTATATATAATAATATTTTAATAAAATTATATGTATTATATTACTGTCATTTGGAATCGACACGTCCCTATTAATCTTTTTAAATTTAATTAACATATTTTATTCAAAAATTTAATTAAATTAATATTTAAAATTTAAAATTTTTATTGCTAATAATTTTTATTTAATTTATAAAAATAATTTTTAATAATTTGATTACTATTATATAATAATTGCATTCAATTATTATATCCATATTTAATATTTAATTATATGCGTTTGTGCTTTTATTTTTGTTTTAATTCATTTTAGATTTTTGAGAAAAAAAAAAATCTTCGTCCCCTCCATATTCTGACCGACTAGAGGGCATTAAATTTGAACCCAAGTCACCTAAATAAAAGTAGATATCCTAACCGACTAGTGGGCATTAAATTTAATACCGAATTTGTTTATAAGAATTTGAGATAAACTGAAAGCAAGAACACCTTATGCTCTACGGGGTCAAGAGCTGTGTTGACATAGTAACTATGCTATACGGGAAGTGCCTGCATTATTTTCTCCCTTCGTCCCCTCCATATTCTTCTCCACCCTTTGCTGCATTATCCCCTTCTTATCCTCATTACCAACCTCACCAACCACCACAATGAGTGGCAAAAGGACATTTGATGCTCTTGAGGGGGCTACAAAGCGACACCCAGATGAAGTTGAGGGGAGGGAGTAGACAAATGGCAGAGGTAGCGAAGAGGCAGGACATAGCATCGCCATGCGCAGCATGCAAGATGTTGAGGCGGCGGTGCGCGCAGGATTGTGTATTTGCTCCACACTTCCCCGCCGGTGAGCCGCTCAAGTTTGCCAATGTGCACAAGGTGTTCGGGGCCAGCAATGTCAGCAAGCTCTTGCAGGTTCCTCTATGATTCAGATTGTGTTCATTTTGTAGTCTTAATTTGCACCTATGAAGGAAATACAAGTATAAGAAAACCAGGCAAATCGGCTGCCAGCATTCCAAAAAGTAATATTGTAGCAGACATGAGCATTCCCTCCAGAGTGATGCATAGTTAGCACAAACACCACCTGGTAAAGCACTAAAGCATTCATTCATGATATGTAGCTTATAAACTGTGACTGTAGGGAACTGCATGAAGTAAACAGATCCCAAACTGCACTAATATTTATTTTCAAAAGCTAAAAATGGGACTGGAAACTCCAATACTAATACTTAATTCAAAAGATTGACAGAAAAATAATGTGATTTACAGAAGAGATCTTTGTCTAGTCTCATACATGGTGAGGTCTCGTAAAATACCTTCCAGCTGTCGAGGGGTGACATCAAATTCTTGCCACCATACCTTCTCACCATCTGAAGGAAGCTTTACTTTCAAAAACTTGGCAGCCAGGAAGATAGCACCAGCTGCGATATGGTGGGGCTTGAATTGCAAACAAAGAGCAGTACGGAGCCTGCATACCCCTTTCCATAGTGTAATAAATACACTTTGCTGAATTAAAACGGGAAAGCAGGAAAAATGGCAGGTTTTCGTACCCATCATTGACAAGATTCCAGGCTACTTGTGCAAGGGCATTTTGAGCAATCTTGAACTTCTTTATTGCTTCAACAAGAGGTTTATATGGATGCTGCACATTTAGGTCAAAACCAAGAGTTGCTAGAACCAAACGCTCACCAAGTAAGATCAGTTCCTTCTGCTGTTCATATACTTGCTGCATCCAATAACGACGGATTTAGGAAAACAGCGAACTATCATGTCACTGCAAAAAAGTAGTGTCAAACGCAAATTATTTGAAGCTAAGCCATCCAAGCGTTCGCAATGGAACTGTTGTACACATATAATAAGCCACTAATTGGAAGCTAATAAACACAAAAGAATCAGAACAGTTTAGCTCTTCAAGAATCTAGCACAAACTATCATGGGATCAAATTAGCAATCACCAATTAATCATAATGAGAACCTTGGAAAATAGGCTTCAATAGCATACTATTTGGCACACTTGTATGAATAGCACATGATCATAATAGAAGAGGAAAGAGGGAAACCAGATTGAAGGATAAAACTTAAGAATTCATTCACAAACTACTTTTTAGCTCTTCCCTCTTGTTTTAGAGTTTTTAAAAAAAAGTATTATGTGCTATTTTTCACAAACATATCAGAAAAAAAAATACTTCGTGAAAAATTTGTGCCTAAGAAGTGACATCTGACCCAAGAATAACTTTTCCATTATCTAATTTGTAGTATGATCAATATCATGGAGAGTGATAAATACAATCTGGTATCCATAAATCTCAAATTTTCTTGCACTCCCTCAACCCAATCTATGAGCAAAACCATTGGCCTTGATGATAATCAAAAACATCCAACTGAGTGTCTAATTTTTAAGTTAAACCAAAAAAACTACACGAAATCAAATAGAACTTTTCAATTCAGTTAGAGTTTTCCCTTGATCAGTTCGGTTCTATTTAGGTTTTAAAATAGGAAAAGAAATATATGGCTCAACGTTTAAGTTATAAATTTCAGTTTAAAATAAATAAATAAATGAATTTCAGACAAAAATAAAAAACTTTCAATCAATTAACTAATTTCATATGAATATTCATAACATATCATTGTTTTAGTTTTAAAAATAATGATAAACATGATAAAATGTTTAAAACCCAAAATATAAAAAAATGTGTTATAACCTTTCAAATTATTTTTATTAAAAATAATGTGTAAAATAAATAATTTTTGAAAACCAAATTGAACTTTAAAATTTTGTTCCCATTTTGTATTAGTTCGGTTGGGTTCACTTTTAAATTTAAATGCAAAGAAGTTTCAGTTTAATCGAGTTTAATTTTGTCCAGTTCAAATTGAACTATTTGGACACCCACATGGAACTCCGAAATACCAACTATCTCTAATCCAACAGCACATGTTGATACTAACACTCGTTCAAGCACTACAAGAGGATATCCCCCACCAATTAGCTGTGCCGCATGGGCTCTGCCCCTATCTGTATTAACAATCAGCTACCTACTAGCTGTACCACATGGGCAAGTTCTAACCTTAACTGTATTAACAATCAGCTACCAATGATACTGGATATGCGTATGTATTAAACGTGATAGTATTGACATTGTGCATATGCCTCTAACCTGCATCCTTGTCTCCCTAAACACTTGTCTCTTCAAAAAGAAATAGCGCTGTATATTCGGATCGATACATGCGGTATTTACCGATTTACCGATCGGTTTGGTAATTTCGGTTCGGTTAAATCGGTAATAAATTTTTTATAAATCAGTTATCGGTATCAGTATCGGTTAATTTTTTTTTCGATTCGGTAAATAACTGATTTTACCGATTAAGCTTTATATATTCGATTTTACCGGTTTACTCATTTACACATTACTCATTTACTCGGTTAATCAGTAAATTCAGTATATTCGGTTCGGTAAAATAATTCGGTTTGGTAGTTTAATTGGTAAAAATAAAAATATTATTATATTTATAGGAATTAAATAATTTAAATTGGTAAATCGGTAATTTACCGAATTTACCGAAAATTATTCGATAAATTCGGTTCGGTAGATAATCGGTAAATTTCTTATTCGGTTCAATATCGGTATTAAAATTTTCGATAAATTTTAAATCGGTAAAATCGGTTCAGTATATTCGGTATCAATAAATACCGAATGTACATCCCTAAAAAGAAGTCATCCTATAGTCTTAAACTTCTTACACATCCTTAATACTAATATGACGCCAATGTAGCGTGACAATTAATCAGGTACTTTATTTCTAGTAATTCTATGTTTCATCAGAGAATAATGCATATAAAAGTTTATAATATATATATATATATATATATAATTATTTATAATATATATATAATATAAAATTGACCATTACATGATTATACTGTGTCAGTACACAGTCCAAACTTAGGGTCTGTTTAGCTCCACTATAAAAGCTGCTTTTGAAGAGAAGCTATTTGATAATCACAATCAGAAGCAGAAATTTTAGAAGATAGAAAATAATATTTTTTTAGCTTCTATGCTTTTATAGAAGTGAGGCCAAATAGGCCATTAGACTAGCACACCAGTGTGGATTAGTTTTAAAAACCTTGGTTTGATATTTATGCAAGAGCTTGAGGGGAAGTGTTAAGAGGTAATAATATATACAATTGTAGTTTATACTCTATAGTTATAATTAGTATTTAAAAAATCAATTTATATTGGGCAATACAGTCAATTTGTATTAATCTCACCATAAACTGATATGTGTGTATATATATATACATATTTGTGTATATATACATATGCATGTACAAGTATCATGTATATATATATGTACTTTTTTATATTTATATATATGCATCTACATTTATATATTTATATACATGCATCTACATTTATATATTTATATACATGTATGTACATATGTGTTTCTATATTTATATACAAGCATGTACATTTATATATTTAAATACATGTTTTTATGTATGTACATACGTATAAATATATATGTAATCAATTCGATTGAAATTATGTCTCAGTATGATTTAGAACATACCCAAACTTACAGGTCCAACGGCTCTAGGGAGTTGACGGTGGAATTCTGTTGCCAACGGAGGGGAGAGTTGCACAAGAGAGGTTTAGCCGATTCACAATCAATCCTTTGTAAAAAATATTATTTTCATAATTTTTATTCTCATTTATTAGGACAAAATGAATTTAATAAATATTATTTTCATAATTTCTATTCTCATTTATTAGGATAAATTGGGTGAATTAAATCGGAACCGAATACTTGATCCAACCTAACCTATTTATGATTAATTTAGATATAGAATTAGCCAAATGGAATAAGTTTAGATTTAGTCAAATAGAAATAGAGACTAAGATATCCAATTTAAAAATAAATAAATAAAATTTTTATATTAAAATATTTTAAAATAATAATAAATAATTTATTTAATATTATTTAACTTATAAAACTATACTTTATTTAATAGATTAAATCTAAAAAAATTTAAAAATATTTTTATTTAATTAGGCATCAGGTACTGTCTAAATACTCAAATCAAATTCGAGTTACGAAATATAGTACTTGACTCTAAGTTTGGGTCAAAACTTGCATACTAATTAAAAGATCAGGTACATGGAGGTAATACAAATCCCAATCTCTTGCATAGAAAATATAAGCCATATAATTTTTTTATATTAAAATTTAAAATTAAATCATAATTTAACTACACCGAATCAAACTAAAAACTTCAGGTAGATTATTGCCATAGACCAAAATTTTAAATTTGCAACACTAATGAAAACACCCAAAAGCCAGAAATTTATAATAACTTTTTAATATTATACATTATAAAAATAAAAAAATAATATGAATATTTGTATTAAACTAAAGTAAAGGATCACAGATCATAGTTGATTTTATATATTTACAACCGAAAAAGTTGACTACGATCTATATTTACGTTGTATAAAACTAAGCGTACAAATTAAGATTAATAAATTAAGGGTTTAGATTAGGTTACGTGTTTAGAATTTAATTAATGAAGCGTTGCCAATTTTATACACAATAAAAAAAATCAGTTATACTAATTAAAAATAAAAAAAAAATAAAAAACACAGTTACGTTCCCTACTTTCTCCATGATACACTCAGCCAATGTATCACAATCTAATAAGATTGATAATTATATGTCCATTAGAATTATTTAAATACTATTAAGTTTATAATATAATTAAATTACCCTATCAGTTTCTTTTAATTTTATGATATAATTAAATTAAATTATTGTGTATATAAAATGTGAAGGAAACAGGCAACAACGCCATGTTCACTCCAAAATACGTATATGTTAACTTACATCTATTTTGCTAGTTTATCATATCATTCTAATCCACATCTTCAGGCTATTTTAACAAGAAATATTGGTTGTACACATCCTGCCCTCATATCAGTGTTTGAGGTACCAGTCCAAAACTGATTGATACCTCCAATTTATACCAGTTCGATGAGGAACAGGCACCAGACATGCTCAGAGCAGGCGGCACTGCAAGCGATGAGGCGGCACCGGATAGCGGACGGCGAAAGCTTCGTCACGCCGCTCACCCTCTTCCGCCGCTCTCCCTCTGTCATCAATTTTTCACCGATTTGCCGGTACAGTACCAGTACAGTGGCTCGCCGGTGATTCTTCGAACCTTGCCTCAGATCATTTGAATTTCAAATGATATGCTATTCCTACTACGCTGCTACTTGGTTAAGGCAGCGCATAAGGAAGCCTAATCAAACAGCTTTCATGAATGAGTCAATTACATTATACCTTAATTCAACCTTTCAAACAACTTGATCAATCTATCATTAATTTAGCTTTTCTGCGAAGAGTATGCTTGATGCTGCAACTATGCTAGGGCAGCAAACGGCTTCAATGAACCCTAATTTCTCAAACATTAAACTGTTTACATTTTGGCTAGAAGGACAAAGAAGTCGTAGGATCGTTTCTGCCGCTGCAATCTGCTGTTCTTGAATTGTTTTATTAAGAAGTAATTCCCTGCAACAACAACATCAAAATAGGCAGGCTTAGTTTGACATCAATATGCATACAACATCAATAAAGAAAAAAAAAGAACATTATAAAATTTGGAGACTTAGTGCATCATGTGATAAAATAGTTTATAAAATTAATCACAAGTAGAATTGAAGTGTAAGAAGTTACATTGCATGGGTAGTCAACAAGCCTACCGTCCAGGGCACACCAAGTTCAATGCGCTGTAATATGTTTAAGATCAGGGTTGCATAAAGAACACGCAGCTTGTGCACATATGCTGACAATGATATGTGCAGATCCTTATTTATAGGCCTCAAGTACTCATAGTTTCTATTCTGTACAGTGTGTTAATGGTATACTGTACAGTGTGTATTTGTTTAGGATTGTGCCCAAAGGTTTTATATTTATGACTTTAAACAAACGTCTAATTTAATTAATAAAATCCTGATTCCCACTCAAATCCTCTCTCTCCCGGGGCTCCTGCATTAGTAGGTAACAAAGCCAAGCTTTGATAAGAGAGGAGCATGTAACACTACTGTGATGGAAGATGGCAGGAGTATCACAAGAAAGAATGCAACAGTGACTGCGGCTGCAAAAAGGAGAAAGGAGAGCAGCAGGACTGGATCCAAGGGGCAGATGGTTGATGAAAAAGAAGTTAGGAGAAAATGAATATAAGATATTAATATAGAGAAAAAAAATCTAACAACCACTGCTTAAGGAAAGAAACTACCAGTAATGTAAGATTATCCGACTACAGAAATTTCAAACAACTAAATTGAGCAATGAATAATAATATACGAAAGAGGAATAGATAAGAAACAATAGGACATGAAAGTACAATCAAGATAAATACCTCACAATAGTGGTTAACTTCTCAGATGTGCATTCCTGGAAAAGGACCTCCGGTATAATTGGTGAATTCATGAGAATATTTGGAAGGGATATATATTTCAACTTTGTTCTGTAGCGGATCACCCACTCGGTCAGAAGGTGAGCTTGATATGCAACAACACATGGTACTCGTGCTAGTTGCAATTCAATAACAGCTGAACCAGAAGCACACAGTGCAGCAGTACTTGCCTGCAAATAAATTCAAACCAGCTTAAGTTCCCAATATAATAGTTTGAAGTTTGAACCTATCTAGAACTCCAAAAACGGAAAACAAAAAGATAAGGTGAAAGGATCTTGATAAATCATAAAAAAAATTATGGGTTTCAAATTACCAAGTTTATGCTGAAGTATTTACTCTCACATGTTTAAGCTTAAGTTTCTTACATGCAAATGTAACTTTACATAAATGAGGCCTGACCAAATGACTAGAATTAATTAATCAGAGAGAAAGTTATACCGTTCTACGTAAAATTTCAAATTAAAAAAATTATGAAAAAGATAGTCTAAATTCTAAACAAGAATAGATTCTTTCAAGGAAGATGATTAGTTAAGAAAATAAATATGACCTGATTTGATAATTAACACTAGCAAGTCCACAAATCGTACACTGAAAGCATCGTATTTCTGATGTAGAGATGCACCGGGTATTAGTATGGCTGACTGCAGTGATGACTGTATTGTCCTATCCACAAAATCTTCCACATGGCTATTTGGCGCAACAGGAATTACTACTGATAAGTCAGAGAATGAGTTTCTCAATATTTCAATTGTTCTTAAGAAAATTGGAAGGATCCGTGTGACCTCTTGCATTCTACTTCCAGGAAGTAGAGTAATAACTTTAGCTCCTGCCATATAAATTCAGGTTAAGCAAATTTGACCGAGTAACCAAGACTTGACAAATGGGACAAAGAAGAAAAGAATGGAGACAGTATTCAATAGAAAGAAAGACAATGCTAATTTTATTTTCTGATTTAAACTATGCCCAGAAAGCATGAAAAAAACTGACTAACCAAGGCTCCAGAAATGTATGAAAACGTAAGACAATTCAGTTAAAAGAGGAAGAATGAATTTCATGATGAGTTGAGCTGGTGCCTCTACATACAGGCCAGAATACAATGATAGTGAACACTCATATTGACAAACAAGAAACCATAATAGGATATTTAATAGCGTTTACATAATGACATGAAGTCATACTTGACGTTCATGGCATTTTGATAGCTTTCATTCCTTGTTTCACATTTTCCAACACTCCCCTGTAAACTTAAGGCTATGTTCTATTGGAAGGAATCCACAGTGGAAAGGATGGAAAATATGATGAATCTAGATCATTTCTACTTTGGATTCCATCCCAACAGAACATACCCTAAAAGTGACAAAATTAAAGCAGCCTCAAGTTCAACATAAAGTGGAAGATATCTAATGCATAAACAGAGAAACTACGTTGTCTATGTATGCACACACAATAGAGAAAGTTTTTGCATCATTATACATGCAATACTATAAAATTGATACATGTTTATGCTACGAAAGAAATAGAGACACCGATATTAACTTTAGGGCGTCCCAATCAATGATGCGTGCACAAAAATAAAAAAGCTTAACAGTAATTTCAAAATGGTTTCACTTCAAATAGACTCCTTTATAAGAAGTGAAAGAATTCAACCGTAGAACCCTATAATACTTATGTAGGCATACATGATTGCCAAGTTGTATCATAACAAAGAGGTTGGTCCAATTAGAGGATATTTAGCATCAATGTCATGTGTGATACTTAAATAGGGCCAATGAAAATGTCATCATCTTTTGAAAAATGTCAACAAATCTATTTGAGAAGCAACTTTAAAAGAGTAAGTGAGATGTTTAAAAATGATTACACTTGCAACATTTAGACTCCATATGGCGCTTATTGCATCAATGTGATGAAAAAAGAAATTAAGGATATGGTTAAGGTGAAAAATGCAACAAAGGTCGCATAAACTCTCACTCAATCAATATACAACTATCTTTGGGTGTATGCTAATGCAACATTTTATTAAGGGTGAGATACTACAACCCGAGAACAAAGCAAGACTTAGAAGCCAAATATAGAAGTGTAGTAATTAAAGGTCAAATGTGTCGAGAAGGGTGAACTACAAGCTTTGGATTTGTGATACAAGATGAATGTAAGTATTAAATTTTATTCATTACTATAATTTAGTCATGAAATTATGAATACCAATAATGTAAAATTGTAAATTAAACTATTAGTTATGCTACTTTTGGAAAAAAAAAAAATCAGCTAAATAATGGCTGCACAATAAGGTTAAAGCAAAAACATATGAAAGATAGTTATTTACATCCGGTCATAATGTTGTAACATTAAACAGAAGCAAATGTAATTGGCCTACCTTCTCATTGATTCCTATAAAGGTCCAAAACAAACTATCATACCACCAAATTAAAATATAATGCTCGTCTTCCTAGCTATAGGCATAGGATGATCTCAACCATTTAATATGATTAATAAGAAAGATTTTGGCAACCAAGAATGTGGCTTCCACTATCACAAGACAAGGGAATAAGTAGGCCCATTATCAATTAATGGACAAGAACTTTAAGAGTCTCAAGACATTTTCTTTTAGATACATGTCTATATCTTGAGGCACAAAATGATTTAATTGATGTAGATAGTAGCACAAGCACAAATAGACCAAAGTTGATAGATGTACTTATGATACAATAACCATGTACTTGTGAAGCAGAGGCTACATATGTATCACAAAAAATGAAAACCATGACTACTGCTCAAGTAGACCTAAAGGTAGTATATCATATATTAATATCAAAAGAGATATAAGGGTTCAATTCCAGTCAAACAAAGAACACAATCATTAGAGGACTATGAAAAAAAAAATCCATTATGCCATTATAGAGTAGTTTGTTATGGTCTTAGTGGTCTTAGTCATGCTACATAAAATATGGTTCAAAAAGTTTATGTATTTGTTTTCGGCCCTTGAACATAGGCCTATCTCAATTCTAATTATAATGGTATTTTTCCCAGGAGAGGTAGTCACCGACGCGAGTTTATTAAACATGTGGACTTCAACATATATCTACCATATATTTTAAGAGGGCCGAATATAGGAACTACACAATACTGTAAGATAGATATAAGTTGTATGCAACTGATGATATACTCAGATACTCATCATTTCTTATCAATGCTCTGACTAGGTGACTTTAGTTGAGAAGCTCCTACCAACAAGATATTATATCATAATTCAATCTTTGGTGTTTATAGTTTCAAACTTTAATTTATGAAAATACCACAATGGTGATCAATTTTAATTATAAGGTTCTACACAACCGAACTAGTAGGGTTGGGTCAAATCAAAATCAAGTCAAAAGATTTAAATTACAATTTATGATATAGCATTTCAATGTACAAGTACTTCTATTCCAATTTCAATCAAATACATCGCAATGACCACTAATTCTATTTTTTTAGGTTGCCAAGACGTATAGGATCGAATTAGAGTGGTAGGCTAGTTCAAAAACAATGCCACCGGCCCTTCTTATATGTCGATTTCACTTTTTAAACCTTAAACACCTAAAAATAAATTAAATTCATATTTATGCAAGTTTAAAGAGATCAAGGCATCAAAATGGGGGGCATACCTTAAAAACTTAGCCTAAGATGAATTTAGTTGTATTAATCATAGCATATAACCAATATATATCAATTCAATCAGGGATTAATTTACTGGTATGGACCAAGATTTTAAACCTTGCCCTAAACTCTAAGAAAGAGAGAAGGATATAGAAGGATGACAAACAACAATGAATTATTAGAACATTCATTACAACTACTTGTTGTATGTGGTTTTTGTGGGTTGCCTGCAACCAAGGATTGAACAACTGGTTCATACCAAGCGGTACAACTAGTTTGCACCGGTTCGAGCAAGGACCAGTACAAGTACATGGACCTGCAATAGAGTGGAGCGAAAGAAGAAAAAAAGAAGGGGAAGGAGAAGAAGAAAAGAGCACACAAAACTGGTGAAGATGGAGACATGGCACGACTAGATGAGACACTATGGGGCGTGCTCCACTTGGCACAACTGGATGGAACAATGTGGTGCGACGGGCACCAACATACACGTGAAGGCACGCATGCAGCTTGCAAAGAAGCAATCAACGACAACGTGCACATGCTTATTCTTCTTCCCCTCCTCTTTCTTCTTCTTCCCCTCCTTTTTCTTCTTCTTCTCATGTAGAGAGGCGAGGTCATGGGCAGCGGGTGGCAATAGTGTGCACACCATCTCCTCCTCCTCTTTCTCTTTCTTTCCTCCTTCTTCTCCACATTTCAATTTCGTCCACTTTTCTTTGGTATGGACCGTACCGTACCATTCCAAGCATGGACTAGTATGTGGTCTCATACCAAAATTTGAAACCTTACCTGTAACTACCTATTGTTGTGAGCGCAGTGAGGGCCAATCATCGGCAACTTATAGTGGGTTGATATTAAAAGTGGGGAGGAAGCCAAGAAAAAGAAGAAAGAGTGGCAGGTGGGCTAGTAGCTAGGGTTAGGTTAAACTTGTTATAATAATAAGTAAAAAGGTTTTTGAATACTAGTCCATATCAATACATATAGTACATAAAAATATAGTAATATCAATATTATACTGCCAGTATAATGTTGAACTGATATATACTAGTCATACCACTAGGTCGGCACTAGTACCAAACCCTACCAAGTAGAATGAAAATAATTAATTGCTATTGCACTCATACAAAGAGATAGACTTTAAGTAATTTGAAGCATATGGTATTGGCACATTCTAATTCCAACATATGGTACTGAATCATTTTAATTCTAGTATGTGGTAATGATTCATTCTAGCTCCTCCATGTGGTAGTGACCTACTTTATCATTTTAAATCAAGCAAATAATTGGATTTATAGATGACAAAATTTCAAGTTCTATTAAGTGACCTAATTGATTAATTAAGCTCATTTGATTAATACATGATAAATGTCTAGCAACATATTGTGAAATGAATGAAGAATTTTTTACCATAGTTACCAAACAATAAAAGTTTTTCATGGCTCAATATTTGAGTTAGGGTTAGAGTGTAGTTATAAGTTGAAAGCCTAATCATTTAGATACTATATTCATGGACATATGACATATTAGGTTACACAAGTAACCCCTTTTGTCATTATAACCATATTTTGGCTATCGATGGTAAAGTATTCAATAACCTTAGGGTGTTAATTGATCTTTTTTATGCTTGATGCGGTCATGAATGTGTGACTTTGATAGTAGCTTGGGGTAAATTTTATGAAATTTCAAATTGGCCAAAGTTTGATGGATTAATTAATTAGGTTATGAATATTTGGGAGGTTTCGTTCGTATGAACTAAATTTACTTTTGACTAAGGGTCATGCCATCATTGACTATATTGGTGCATCTATATGGGTTTATTGATCATCCAAATAATAAAAGTAGTGTTTGAGTAAACTATAGATGAGTCAAGGGCAGTGTTAGCTAGGGTTTTTCATGTTTCGTTCTTGAGTCTGAATGTAACATAAAGTCTACTTTTTATAGCTTGATTTATATGGTTAGTTAGTTCAGCCTACAGTTTTAGCTAGGTCTCAATCATGCCTCTTGGACAGGGTTTAAGAACTTTGCTTTAGTTCAATTGGATGATCTTAGTTAGAAGACTTATTATTAAGGACATTTTGATTTACCATGAACTCTCATCAAGAGTAGGTTGTCCCACGGTTTAAGGTTTTGTTTTGTATATATATCTGGTTCATATTGTTTACTTAGAGTAGCATGTATCTGTTTGATCTTATATTGGGTACATTATACAAAGTCGGTACTAATCCGATCTATATGTATATATATACACACACAATTATATATATACATAGTTAATACATATTTTGGGAGGTTTGTCTGGTATCATATATTAGTGCATACCAATTCAACACTAGATCGATTACTAGTGCAAATTGAATTTAAAAACCTTGGCATACACTACATATAATATCAGTATTCATCATTATCTTGGCAATAGGTGCTGAGGTATAATGTTTTGAGCAAAATACAAATACAATGTTCCGAACCAAAATTGAAAACCTTGAATGGTCCTAAGGGAATTGAGACCTGTTATTTAATCTTAAACTCACCATTTTTACCCTTGGCTTCAAGTGTTAAGAGATGTATCCTTATTTTATCAATAACTGATGCCACTATCATATTTACCCACAACATATTGAAAAATGTAATGATCACTTAGATTAATTGTCAATTTGTTTATTGCAATTTAGAATTGGTATGTGCACCATGATCTATTTATGCTAGCTTACACTATGCCAATGGCAACCATTGATTATTTTCTATGACATCTATAAGGGGTAAACTATAGTATCTAACTAGGGTTGCCTCTAGTATATTGATTTAGACATTACGAAGGACGCAATATCATTGGGCTACCGGTTGGGCTAATCCTTCCAAAATGAGAGTAGATAGTGGGAATATTGAACAAGGAGAAGCCAACACAATATCATTGGGGTACCAACATGTAGAGAGGTACAGCCGTAGACGCATGGGGCAAAAGGAGGAAGGAGGCATTGGTGGCAGGCTGGCAGCATCACGAGAGGTGAGAGGATGCATAATTCTTCTTCTTTCTTCTGCTCCACTCTACAATCCCTGCTTGGACCAGTATGGATCGGTTTCTAAAACCTTGATTTGAAAGTATTATGACATAAAAATATGTACAAATTGGGACTTGTTTGTTCAAGAAACTCACTTGACTGTGACACATTATATTGCTCAAATTATCCCATATAGCACTTTTGTGGAGCATCTTTATCTTATTTCTATTATGAAAATAGTACCGTATGATGGACTCAAAAGGTAGTTGGCGGCGATCTAGACTATTATAGAGCCTTTAGAGAATGAGTTAGGCACCACCAGTTTATAAATCCATGTTATTTTTCTTGTCCAAATACTATACTTGAGATATTATGTTTTCTTTTGCAAACTTGTGAACATTAAAGATGGCGTTGCAATAATGCAGATGGCATCTTAGTATATTATTCACATCAATATTGAATTTGAATAGATTTAACTATTGTAGGTATATTTATGAATAATTCTTTTGTAAGAAATTGCTTGTGCTAATAGAGGTACTTTTGTGATTTATATTATCCCATTGTTGGTATAGTTTGTTTTCCACACCTAACTTCTTTTTTCTTTTTGAGATTGTTAATTGGTTTCATGAGTGAATATTTAGCTTGTTTTTGTTGAGTTTTATTCAATAAATGTATCAAATAAAATGTATTTTTGATGATTGTTTGGCGCATTGTTGGGGCATGTAACAACCAAGCAAAGTCTTCATCTACAATAAAATATTATAAATTACAAGAATAAAATATATTGCAAACAATGAAAGGGAAAATGTCAATTGTCTTAAGGAAATAATAGTAAGCAAAACTTTCTTAATTGGGTTTGAAGATTATTTATTAATTAGTACGTGTAATTTCAGAACTAAATTGATGAAAGAAGCTCACATCAATCAGTTCAACGCTTCTTTCAAAATTTACAGCATATTTAATTACAGGAAGATTGACCAAAACTCATATTCAGTTGCAAAGAATTACTGAACAACTACAAATGAAAGTCTAGAGAATTAACTGTTATAACTTATATTAGAAAGTAATCGTGGGGAATCCATAGTTCATGCAAAAGAAGTCTTACCAGGAGAGAGCCCATGCTCATGGCGAAAGGTATCACCAGATCTTTGCACCTTCAAATTACTTGTCAAACATCCTGATTCCTAACAAACAAGAGAAGAGCTACCTATCAAATATACATGAATAACAAAAATTATATACATACATATAATGTAATGTTGAGTACATTTGGAAATAAGCAGAAATTAGCAGAAAATTCATCTTCCATCAAATGCCAGCATGCTGGATGACTTGGTTAAATCAAATATGGGTCAATCGAAATGGTCAACAGCCAAATAATCTAAAATCTAAACATTATTGGATTAACATTTGTGTATAACACACCAATGAAGAAGAAAAAACTAGATCAAAATTGAATAACTACATAAAAAATTCGGATACTTCTTATTTCTAATTAAAACATCATCAATATGCCATTTAAATAGTTGATATGATTTGAAATTTTATATCAATAGATGTAAAAATGTGCTAAAACAAACTTTTCAATATTAAGGATTCTAAACTAGCTAGTGATTAAAATGAATACATACCAAGATTTGAAATAGGACTGATGTTCCGCTTTAAGCTCGAATTAGTACATACGAAATCGATATGTTCGAATTAGTAATATTAGAAATAATATTATTATTTATATAGTAAGTAATAATTAAAATAGTATTATTAATTATAACTATTACTAATTCTAACATAACGCAAATTCTTTCGTTTTTTTCCACCGGCCATCAGTTGCCTACTGATTTTCCCTTAGTCCATGCTTGGACCGGTATTTTAGTCATTGAAATACACATGGCATCACTTGTGTTGCATGACTACCTACCTATGTAACTATCTACATTAGTTATATACTAGAATGGATCTTATTCCTGTACTGGTACAGAGTTGGCCACCAGTACCTTTCCTATTCCCTGGTCTGAATTGGCATGTAAAATAATGTTCCCATGAAAGAATATATTTAAGAGAATAGTATTTGACTCATATTGTGATTTCTTTGATGCTATATTGAGTGAAATTTTTACTTGAGATAATAATAAAGCAAGGAGTTAGTCAGTCTTTTATGTAGTTATCATTACCTTTCCACCTCTTAACTTTTATGGTTGTTGTCAACAGTTTTGTATTGTGATAGACCACAACAAGAAGAAGAGATAGAGGAAACTACAGGGAAGAGTTGGCAGAATATTAGGGTTTTCAGATAAACATTATGGTATGTTTTTTAGCAAAAATTGATGAGAACTCTCTTCTACGTTAAGGTATGGAGTTTCCAGTTTCCACAATAAATGAAAAGGGCAAGATACCCTAGATGCTAGCCATTGTGATCCACGTCGTACTTGGATTTGTATATAATAAAATGGTAATGCAATTTGATGTTTCAAGAAGATTTTTAGAGGGCTGAATTGTTCCTCTTTAGCTGTCATTTTGATGCAATTTCATGGGCAACTTTTTGATGTCAAATTATGTTTTCCATAAGTTTTAAAATCTACATGAATTGATAAATGTTTACATGTCCATGCTAGATTTTGTGGCTTATAAGTTATAAGCATTGTTTAATATATTTAAGGGGAAAACACTACCTCCCAGGTTGGGGCAGCAACTGTATTGCGATACTCCAATGAGTTGCTCCTAGTTCTGAACAAGGAAGCTAGAGTCAAACAAGATAAAAAAGAGTAGTAGACTCTCAATAATCAAGAAACCCATTTAACTAAGTCGAAAGCTCTTCTCAAATAAATTTTCTGGCTATACAACTGAGATAATAGTTATGCATGCAAAGGGTAATATTCTGATAAATTAGTCTACCTTGCATAAAAGCATGTTGGGAGGAGTTAATACATCAAGAAGAACAACCCAAATCCAATTTGCAAAATTATCTTGGAGATGAAGAAACAAACCACCTCAAATACAAAGATAGGCCTATAATCTCTAGCATCCTTTGGATTTTTCTACTTGAGCACTTGACTAATGGAGGTTATGTTCATTAGCTTTAGAAGCTTTCCATGGTGAAAGATGTTCTTAATGACCCTGAGGACATCATATCTAACAATTGGCCAATATACTTTGAAGTAATTATTGAACTCATGCACTCTCAAGGCCTTGTTCACGTTAAGACTTGTGAACAACATCTTCAATTCCATGCAAGGAAACTTCCAACTCTAGGAAAACCTTGTCCTGAGGGAAAAGTTCCCGCTCACCAATGGTGGGGTTGGGGTAAGGGGTTATATGGGGCAAGCCAATGCATAAAGATATGTTCAAATCAAAGAATAAAAAAACAAGCCTATACTCCTTGTATGGGTTCCAACATCGTAACAATACTATTACAAGATCGTTACCGATATATATTTTATATATAGTATATGTACATATATATTATAGGTGCTAGCAGACCGATAATGAACCATTACACATATAAACTGATATCTTAAACCTTGATTTAAAGCAACAAGTGGCTTACCTATTGACTACCTCACCTCCAACCATCGTATCATTTCCACCTACATTATGGTAGATCGAAACTATGCTCTCTTGTCATCTTCTTAGGGAAATTCTTAGAGTCCTTAAACCTCTACTAAGCATAAACGCTCCTTCATGAGCTGAAAGAGAACCCATTGATTCTAAACCTTAAGTTTGTGGCAGGTTTCAATTTGTCTGGTATGGTTTCTTCGTACAAGATCCTTGGCCCATACCTTGAGGTTGGCTTTGAGCATCCAAAGTTTCTACATGAGGATAAACATAAGAGATTTAGAGGACTAAGCAAAGTGGAGGAAGTCAGAGTAGTTGATCTAGTAATTGAAGAAGCAAAACCAACATCCTTGTTTCTGGAGTTCCCCAAGAAGACATCACAAGAGAGTGTTCTAAGACTGCCATAGGAGAGAAAAAACTTCCACATGCATGAGAACATAACTAAGCCAGTCAATTCAACTAAGATGACAATATGATTAGAAGCCAAGGTTTTGAAAACTGGTTCGACTAGGGACTAGTACTTGAATGCAGTAAAACCGAGGAAGGAGAAGGAAAAGAAGAAGAAGAAGAAGGAGAATGAGAGAGAAGAGAAAGGAGAGAAAGAAGGAGAAGGAGATGCAAGCGGGCAGACACAGGTACCCCTCTTTTTCATCATCTACTTCTTCTTCCACTCTTCTTCCATTGCTCTGCATGTTCGTCCGATATGGACTGCTATGTAGCGGTCCGAGTGTGGACCGGCTTTTTAGACAGTGTTAGAAGCAATGACTAAGCAAATTAAACAATCAATTAAAATTGATCAAATTAAGTTCTAAAAAAGATTTATTTTTTTGTTTTTAATCATTTGTTTGAATATAAAATAACATAGTATAAATACTTCCTTTGATTTATGTATTTTCAATATTTTTATAGGTTAATATGATTTTATTTTATAACATCATTGTTGATATCAAACTTATAATGTTGAACCATGTAAATTGGTCAAAACTAAGAACTTACAACTCTTATTCAACCTTCAATTTGATTTTTAACATATTGCATCAAAGAGGAGCGTGATGGTGGCCACGAGATTTCGCTTTGCACAAACTGTGGGAACTTTTTTAGCTTTATTGGATAGGAAAGTAGGGGAACAAGTATCATTTTCACGACTAGATAGATTTAGTTTTTTGCCATAGTAGCCACAAGATTCCACTTCGTCCAATTTGCAAGAACTTCGGTAGCTTTATTGGATAGGAAAGTAGGGGAGAAAGTATCATCTTTGCAACTAAAGAGATTTAATCCTGTATCGGAAGAGTTTTTTTCCTAGGAATGTTTTGTATCAGAGTTGATGTGGTTGTGACCCTTTCTATATGAAAAGGAATTTAATGGATGAACATGTCAAATACTTATGAATAACTAATTAAAATAAAATTAAACAGTGCGGAATGGCATTAAAAATTTGTATACCATCCATGTTTCATCTCAAGAAAGAAGTAGTTACTTTTTACATAAGACAACAGTCAAATTTCATGACAGATTCAATTACTGTAGATAGACTTATAATACATTTGCATTTTCTTCAAATAAACAATAATTGAAACATGCTTAAAGAAATTTTGATGGGTTCAACCGTTCAATACTTAACAAATTACTGAAAGTTCATAGAAAGCAGAATAGCAAAATTTTCTTACTGAATTCAGCACTAGAGCATCTTCCAACAACGGGTGACCAACATAAGTTGCAGGGAGTCCATTTAACCTACAAATTTCTTCTTCAAATGGAAGAATGCACAGCATATGGTCCACAAATTGGTGTATCCTTTTAAGTCTAGCTTCACCTCCTTTCCATGCCCAAAATGAAGGAGCAACATAATGAACATTTACGGGATATTTCATTTCTGCAACACTTCGTACTGCAAAATTACTAGGGTTTTAATCTCTGTTATTCTAAGGCTTCATACCTATCAAACAAAAAGAACATCTTGGAGAAAATGCACCTTTCAGCTGCTTTAATAAGCGGAAAGAAAATCCCTTTGAGTCAATAGTCACCACAACATGTGGCCGAAAGAGAATAGCAGCTTCAGTAGTTTCCTTTAACCTCATCTGGAAAACAAAAACAAAACCAGAATTTTGGCCAAATCTTTTTTGAGGCAAATATAATGCACTAAAACATAATTACTGAAGAATTCACCCTAAAGGTATTTAAATGGGGAACCAATTCCCACAAGCCCATTACTGCAATTTCTTCCATGGGAAACAATGTTTGCATTCCTTCCTTGGACATTAAAGACCTAAAATTTTATATAATGTTAATCAGACTAAACCTATCACAACGATAAGAACTGACAATGCATGATAACAACTTGCACCTACTATACCAATTAGATCAAATAAAAAAAAGAACCTAGAACTTTTTGGACCAATTGAATAAGTAATCACCAAATACTATCAAGAAAGAAGGGAAAAGAAGGTTGTTAAGATTGTTCGGGCGACCAATTACCTCAAAAGCTTACACTGTTAGGAAACTACCAATTTTATATACTTGTGGTCTCACAAAATGTTCCCCTCCTATACAAACCTAAGCCTGTACAAAACCTAAGAGTAATAGAGTACAGTTGATCCAAGGTCGGTAGCGCTTCATGAAGGTGAATTTAGAATTAACAAACGAACACATAAGAATAAATTGAGAAGTACATGAAAAATAAGCAAGTTGGGTTTTCCAACTCATGGCTTTTACCTCATATAAGTTGAACTGATTGGATAATCAACAATTCAAAAAGTTCAAACACAATACACAATCAGCCAAGCCGACATGAATCAACCAAGTTGGACCTGGATTGGCAAGTCCAGATCTAATTTTTTCCTTACTACTCAAATACACAGTAAGAAAGTAAGAAAACCACCAGGTTGGACCAATATCAAGATGAAAAGAGGAGAGGGATCTCAAATACATCACCAATAACTTCTTTTCAACCAGGATCATGCACAAGCACATCGATCAAGTTTTCATTAGCGAAAATTTCACAAACACCTCGCACAATTTCAGTTCCAGCATTTGTAACTCAGGTATGTTGCTCAGCATTTGTAACTTGTCACACAAACATCACTTCACAGACACTAGCTTCACTTCCAGCAATGGGAATTCCCCTCACTTGATACCTTCAAGAATTAAATGATATGGACACTTAATATTTGTTAGTCCTTCTGACAAAAGAGTCGTTGAGCCTTAATTCCTTCTAATCGAATCCTCTTCCAAATAGTTTAATTTCACTCCAACCTATTTTTTCATTTTAATTACAAAAAAATACATTATGACTTCAGTAGATTAATGCTTAACTAGTAATTAGTGCTTTAATGATCAGATATAAGTGATTTGAATATAAAAAAGATCAACTATTTACTATGTATAAGTGAAATAGTTAATGTCAATGTAGAATACATTTACTAAATATTTGATATATCTATAATTGTTAGAAAAGATATGTAAAAGTAAATATATTTGAAAAATGTCATCACCCCGCCCCCCCCCCCCCCCATCTCTGTACAAGAGAGACAGATTGATAATATCACTGTCTCATTTATCATCAGCATGCTTCTACTTCAGTTCATTCTCACAACTCTTTCGAGGCCTAACTCTTTCATATTATCAGTTTGCTACTTAACTTTCACAATGTTTTCAAACTTAAGCTAATTTCATCCTTAAATTCCACTTAAATGAAGGTTAAACCCAAAAGGCTTTGCCATGAAGCTTTCAAACAAGTTATTCACGAGTAGATTCATAATTGTTAATTAGATGAAAGTGTTGAAATGTTAAGATTTTGGCAACTAAAGATTGAAGACAAATTCAACAAGTGTGTAAGGGTTGGTGAGATCAAGTCCATTTCAGAGAGTTCTTCTCTCTTCCAATCTAGCCGATAGCTACTTTTATCTAAATTTGACTCAAAACTCTCTTTTCCAAAAGCATTCAAACATTTATTCCTTACAGAACCTAAAAAATTCCGAATGTAACATACTTTAAATAAGAAAAATACAAGTCGATTATGAGCATCTAGTCAAACTGAGTATGTTATCTTTTGCGTGAATGGTATAAAGGAATTCTCTCATTTCAACAAGTATTTCATTGGTGGAGTACTCATTGAAATGGAAGAATCCTTCACAAAATCCATGGAGATAGTACTTTAAATCAACTTCCATAATCAACCTTGTTTACTGCATGCGACTATAGGAGTCTATAAGTTGTATAAGAACTAAATGTTCTATTAGTTACAAAAAGGATTTTGAATAACAAAAAATGAACTCAATATGCAATTAAAATGATTTGCATATTTCTCCTCATAATAAGATTGATGTTTAAACTTTACAGTATAAGTATTTAAGCGCACAAAAAGTTTTGTACTTGGAGAGATTTAATTGGCCACAACATCTAAACCAGCCAAAAAAATGAAAATTGCTTAGTGGCCTTTAGAAAAATATATCAAATAGCTAGGAAACTAGGTGTACATACATAATCCACGACTTGCTATACCAACTATATCAACACACTATTTACTTACTCAGTACAGGTATTAATAGGAGTACACACATAATCAGTGACATGAGCAATGGTATTAATCAGACATGCCATTTCAGACCGAACCCTTAATTCATTGCGTGAAACTATTCTTGAGGTTTGATCATGAGGTAGAGTCAATACAAGATGATTGGGACAAGTCAAACACTACAAATTCATAATGGCTCAAGGAACTTCAGTATAGAAGTTTCTATAAAACAAAGGTATGGGTCTATTTACTGATGAAATAATAGGCAGCAGCGACATAAAAGGAAGTAAGACCATTGCACGGAGAAGAAGCCCTATCTATGTGCATTTAGCACAGGTAAGACAATCGATACTACATCCTCCAATGCAGATACATCAACTAAGATATTCCTAAAAAAACTAGCAGTTGGACCTTCAAGCTACTTTTTTTCATACCTAGAACAAAGAAGTCTAAAAGCTTTCAATTATTTTCGGTAATGATTGTATGGATACACTATGCATGATAAAAAGAAAATTCATAGTGATTATCAACCTTCATTAATTGGATTTGTTTAGATTCAAGGAAGCATGAATAAGTTATGCAAAAGTGCACTAGATTGAAAACTATCTAAATAGATGGATTTTGAGATTAAGTTAGGTCGATCGTTCATCAATTTTGTTGTACCTAAGTATTATATCTAAGGTTTCAATCTCAGTTGTCCTAGTATTTGCTTAGATAGGTACATCTCAATATGTATATGATATCAATCAGTAGAAACTGTCACACATATCAAAACTAATCCAGTTTCATGTACGGACAGGATGTCTAGATGGTATGGAAAAAAAATAATAAATAATGATTTATCATTTTTAAAACTTGACAATAGTGAATATTGTTAGCTTGAATGGAATTTTATCATCTTTAGTTCTTTTTTATTGTCCAAAGTGTTGCTCAATGGACAAAGAAAGTGTATGCAACTGAAGTTAGAGAAATTGTTCTCTACATTAGGTGCTAAAAGTGCCCTCGCCAATAGGTTCTCTCTTCCACTAAGATTTCATTTAGACTTGGTAGCCTAACTTATTTACATCTCTGATACGGAAGTTGAAAAGAATTGAACGTCTCAAAAAAGTCAAGCCTATGATTTTGATGAATTACATTAGAAGAATTTTCATCAAAGTGATTACTAGGAGCTTGAGAGACAAATCTATTAACTCACAAATCCCACAACAAAGCAAGATATGTTCTCAATTCTGGAGTGTCTGCTAATGAAATCTGGTTTATCATCTTCTTGAATTCAGAGAAATAATAACGTGTAGCTGACAAAAACATGAGAAAAGATACAAGAAACCGATGGCTATAACACCTGAATTCTTGCTTAGATATTATATCTAGGGATCTATACTAAGATTATGGGGCGTAAGAGAAAGAAATTAATATGCATTGATATAATAAGAGCAAAAAGGTTCACTTAACTTAATTCAGAAGTCACATTGCTGAAAGGTCCAAAATGCATCATAAAATATAAATGCATGGAACTCTAGCATAATGAAGTGCACCCATTCAATAATTTTCCATTTTGATTCTAAATATATAAAAAAGAAGTATGCATAACAACTTTAAACTAAGCCTCCTTCATTTTAAATAGAAAAAGGATATAAATAGATGGAACTAACCCCCCAACTCCAGCAAAACGGACAGGGAACGGAGAGAGCTTCTTCAGGGATGTCATTAAGCGAGAACCAATAGAATCACCAGAGACCTCTCCAGCCACCAAGAAGACCCTCAATTCACCTTCTGATGCGGCAATGTCCACAACTTTGCGGCTGCTACTAGAAAAGGCGGTAGATGAAAAGAGAACCTTTGAAACCACTCTAAATGAGATGCACGTCCTACCACCCATGGCCAGACCAACTGTTTTCAGAGCCCCAACACGGTGTTAGTGGCAACATTACAAATATTTATTTCTGCTGGGTACACAAATTCTTCATATGGAGAACACATCAATTCAAGCGCAAGTTGAGCTATAAAAATATAGTATAATTATGAAACAAAAGGGATAGCTTCTGAAGTATCATCATAAAGGACAAGATCATCCCCATTATCTATTTAAGATAGATATTAACCATTCTTAAGAAACAATGTAGAATCTAAAGCCATATTTGGTAGGCAATTTTCAAGTATTCATTTTTGAGAGAAAATAAAATTTTGAATTGAAAACTTATTAGATAGTTATTTTCAGCTGAAAAGGAAACTGGATATTATTGCATATGAAGTGGCAAAAACACAAAAACAGCCATACAAACTTGTAAATAGAAACTCAAAAGTTTAATATGCAGTAGCAAACTTATAATTAATCAAACAAGTTCTCACAAAACTAATAGCTAAAGACCAATAACTGAAAGTAATTTTTTATTTTTTATATTGAAAATCAAGAGCTTCAAAAGATGAGGATGTCTATAAAACACGCCCAAACAACTTTTGTTCATAATCGGCTAGTTGGAATTATTTTGGCAATATAAACCAAATATTAATAGGTATGAACCATTAGGACCCATAAGAATTTTCTTTATTTATATTCATGAAAGATGCACGATATCATACAAAGGACACAAAAGAAAATTTGCTAAGAGTAGATAGGACACTTACATCTCAAGGAAATAGATTGGAGAGTTACAAGACATAACACAACAAAAGAGTATGCCAGAAAATTATCCTAAAAAAGAACTCCAGGGAAAAAGTATGAAAATGGCAACATGGTTCCAAATTTAGGTTGTTCTTGTAATGCAAGTCCACTTTTGGAGAGGACATCGTGATGCTAATTTTACCATACACAAGGTGAACTAAATATCAATTGGTTGGAGTAAGCAAGCGGTATACATTGCATTTAAAACGAAAAGTAATTTTCTAGAAAAAAAAGTGAGGGATGCAAATAAACAGACTTATTAAATTTATAGATCCAATCAATGATGTTGAAGACCATAATAAATATTTTCTATAGAATTTTTGGTTTATGTGAGAATAATACAATAAACTAAATTATAAAATTTATATACTTTAAAACTATTTTTTAAAATATTTAATTTTGAAGAATCTAAATTTAGAAGCTTAAAATTTTACAAAATTAAACTACTAATACACAAGTCAAGATTTCCGAATCTAAGACACCCTATATTGTCCATGAAACTAAGAGCTGAAAAAAAGTAAATGCATATCTAAAATAGTTCATGAATGAATAGCTTTCCTTTACATTAGGCAATGTCGAACAACAGTGACAAAGTAAACAAGGGGCACTTTATAATTATGAGCAGCGGTACTTCAGTATAGCTTCTTGACCATTTTTCATTTTACTAAAATAGTTGCATTGGGTCCCAAAGCCAAACATATTGACTCCTAACGAAAAAAAAAAATTGAAGAAATTCTCTGCCCCTTTTCCAAAAGAAAAAATGCAAGAAAGAAAGAAATCCCTAAGGAAGCAGGAACGAAAATATAGTTATAAGTCATTTCGATTTTGTACAAATTAAAGCACCATGCTCGCCAAAGTTCGTCATCTTAATGTCGCCGCAGGAAACTGCCAGCCAAGATATAGAATCATACGTATCGAGATTGGGCGATCTCCGCCGAAATGCAGTGCGGAAAGAATGATCGCGCAGGATGATTTGGTAACAATTATGTAGCGGAAAGAAGAATCGCAAGAGTGTACGCTGGCACCAGGACGACAGGAAAGGATTTGGCATGGACGGAAGAACTGCGGCGGCGCCGATCAGAGAAAGGGAAGCGGCGACGGTTTCGGAGACGGGCATGCCTCTTCGAAATCGCACTTCTCGTTCTCGGGTGAGCCACAGGAACCGGCGAAAATGAGTAAGGCGGCAAATCTGGATCCGAATTTGACTGTTTTACTCGAAACTCGGTATTCAACGCTCACCAAAGTCGGTATTCCATATTCCAGCTTTGTATGCATTGCCATGCAGCCCAACCCTAATTGAGAATTTGAGATTCAGGGGCTTGCTTTTAAGCTAGGGATGGCAGCGGATAGGGTACCTGTATTTGTCACACTACCCGTACCCTAACCCGGAAAATTCTTTTACTACCCATACCCTAATAACTACCCGTTTAATTTTTAGAACCCCTACCCGTACCCTAACCTATTAAAATTTTAACTACCAATTTAATACTCGAACCCTATAAATACCCGCTTAAATATCTACCTTATTAAATTTTAACCTATATATATATATATGGTTACCCAAATAATATTCGGGTACCCGACCCTATAAAAACCCTAATAATAGATAAATTTCGGGTAGTGTAAAACGGGTACCCACAAACCCGACTACCCATTTACATATTTATACATTAAAGAGAGTCCTCAATTCCGCATGTAAATATGTAATACGTTTGCCAAGTAGTTATGCATTATATTCTACAGCACATATAAAATTTTGTAAACCTTTTGATGCTCAACCATAAAAATGCGCTCAAATATTTACATTTCCTTCATCAATTAGAACACTCCCGAGACATATGTATAACAAGAGAACATGACACATATGATAAAGTAAACTAATATACTAAATTTTGTGGACTGTGAACCTCCAGCTCAAGTAAACATGGATTTATCTATAGGCCTGTGGTCATAAAAAGTGAAAGAATGATGCTCTGGAATTGTACACAATCAAAGTTGCCTAAAGGTCTAAATGACACAAACATCGACTAGCTGAAGAATCCAATGAAGATTGTTATTTTAAACAGAAATATAGAACAATATGAAGCAAAGCAATAAAATAGAATTATCTGAAATCGCAAAAGAAATAATCAAAATGATGGTTCCAGTTTACACTTGATAACATCAAGAGAACTCCAAGACTACCGCCAGTTTAGACACTGGAACTGAAAAACATAATTTTAGAGATAAATTTTCTAACAGTTTTCGTTGGCTGGAGAGTGGTCGGCGTAGCAGCAATCGGCGGTGAAAACTGGCGGCGAAATCGGGCGAAGAAGATCTGGCAGCGAAATCTAGCGGCGAAACAGCAACTGGTGGCAAAGCAGCGAAGAGGCTGAGAAATCTGACGACGAAGCAACAACCGCCGGCGAAGCAGCAAGGGGCGAAGTAGAACTAGGGCTTGAGAGTTGAGGGTGAGGTGAGGCGGCGATTGATCGAGAGATGAGAGATGAGTACGAGCAAGTGGGTTAGGGTTAGTAAGTTATAGGGTTGATGGATTATTGGGTTGAGGGTTAGTGGGTTATAGTTTATAAGATAAGTAAATTATATATATATATATATATAATCAGGTTTAGATAGTGGGTATCTGCTCTATACTATCTGAACCCTATCCGAACTCGATTCGGGTAATATACATATTACTCATATTCTATCCAAATCCGAATAACAGGTATCCATTTAGTTTTAAACGGGTTCGGATAGTGCGGGTACCCGCTAATAATTACTCATATTGTCATCCCTATTTTAAGCTGCTTTTAATCAGTTTTTAAGTAGAAAGTAAAAAAAAACTGTTTGATAATACAAAAATAAAAGCAAATAAAAAAAAATAATTTATATTATTTTATTTAAAATTTTAAGTATTATTATTTTAAATAATTAAAAATATTTAATATTAAAAAAATATATTATTATTTAAAATAATTTAAAATAATATATATTTATTATTTTAAATAATTTAAAATAATATATATTTATTATTTTAAATAATTTAAAATAATATATATTTATTATTTTAAATAATTTAAAATAATATATATTTATTATTTTAAATTTTGACAGTAGTTAAAAAATTATTAACCAAACATCTTATAAATTTTGACAGTGCAGCACAGCACAATTTAGCATAGTTATAAAACTATTTATTTTGCCCTTAATATAAATAAAACTTGTGGTTAGATTTACAGCAGCACATTTTTTTTATCTTAAATTATTTTATACAATTATTTCTTATTATAAGTTTTTTTTAATTTTAATTCAATTACATATTAAATAACTATACTCTGATGCACGAAATTCAAGCTCTTTCTATATTTATTATGCATGGTTAGAAGTCCTCATTCATATAATGATATAAACCATATAATTTTGATTTTTTAAATTAGAAATTTAAAATTAAATCCTCAATAAACTACACTAAAATTTAAAATATTAGATGGGTTTGATTTAGGACATGTTCACTTACGCTGCAAAACGGGTGCGCACTAGTTGAGTAAAAGTTAAAGTTATAGAAGTTTTAATTTTTATTTTTTTTTAAATTTTTCTCTTGATTATTATTTCAACTCCCGTGTTAAAGCTGGATAGCAGCGATTTCAAACAGTTATTAAACCAAAGTTTTTTATTTTTTAACTTCTATAAAATACAATAAATTTGTAAAATAATGATTTCTTTTTTATCTTATATATATTATATAAAAATCATACATTTAAAACTAAATAAATGGATATTTCACATCTACTTGATATATATGTTTTTAATATACTTATGACCCGGCAACTTATTACCATCTATATTTAACTTATTATGCATAAAATTAAAACAAATCATCTTTGAATAGATTTGATTACGAGTTTCGAGTTTAATTAATGGATTGCCCATAAAGAAATTCAAATTACTATATTCCATTAATTAAAAATTAAAAATTAAATATGAAAACTGATTTGAGATCCGTCGCTCTCAAAATCTTCTATAAAATGCACGCTAAGACAGAAGCAAATTGCACACAAAAACTAGGCCTAAAATTGTTCTTCCCACCGTTCGATCAATGTCTTCAGAGAGCAGCTGCAAAGAGGAAATAGAGGACACATCAGTTTCTCATACTCAAGGCGACGATGCAGAGCGGGGATCAACGTGGACAGAGAGCAGCCGCAAGGAGGAAGAAGAAGACACATTGAATTCCTTGCATGTTCTCTCGGACGACCTCTTGGAGAAATTGTTTTCTTTATTGCCCACTATGAGTATTATCAATGCCAGCGCTGTCTCCAAGCGATGGTGTGCAGTGGTGCATCGCCCATGGGCCGTCGCTTTAACGGCGGAAGCGCCGTGGTATTTTATGACGATCGTCTCCATATACTTCATCATCCATCTCATCTACAACCAGAGCCTCCGTCGATGGCTCCCCGCCAACTTTCCTATCATCCCGAGGAACTATTGCAGCATCGCAGCATCCGGTGGATTGGTCTGCCTGATAAATAATTGTCAAAGTAACAGTCACCTCTTCGTCTGCAACCCCATCACCACTAGGGGTGTGAATTAACCGAACCGTGTGCCAAAAAACCGAACTGAACCAGTGGGATCCGTTCAGAAAAATTCTGAACCGATTTCGAATCATTTATACCGGTTAACCAATATTCGGTTAACCGGTTTTTCGGTACAGTTAACCATATTATTTATGTAAAAAAAATATTTAAAATTATAAAATAATTTAAAATTAATAAATAAAAATATTCTCAGTTAACCGTTAGTTTTTGATAGTTAACTGTTGGTTTTCGGCGGTTAATCGTTGGTTTTGACGGTTAACCGGTTCGATTTTATATAAAATATTTATTTATATATATAATTAAATATTATATATATAAATATTATATAAATGGTTCGGTTCGGTTAATCACGGTTCGGCCAAGTTTCGAACCGTAACCGAACCGATAAATGGTTCGGTTCGGTTAATCACGGTTCGGCCAAGTTTCGAACCGTAACCGAACCGATAACCGATCATAAGTAAAAAACCGAACCGATTAAGAACCGTTCGGTTCGGTTAACCAAAAAATCGGTTCGGTTCGATTCGGTTAACCACGGTTCGACGGTTCGACTATTTTTTTGCACACCCTTAATCACCACAATCCAGGAGCGGCTGCCCTTAGGCCCTCCTCTCGACTCTTCAGCCTGCGCCCTAGCTATGTCCGCCGACCGCCAAACCAACAGTTACATTGTGGCCGTCGTCAACTATAGGGTCGCAAGGTCGAAGGTAGGAAATGAAGTCTCGATTCACATGTATGAATCGAAGACTCAGAAGTGGTTCGTGGCGCTCACGCAACCCATGGATGTGTGTGAATGTCGGCACTTGTGCATGATCTTTGCCATCTCGCACAGGACATATTATTTGCTAGCGCATGATCTCAAAGCGAGGCCTCCGCCGACGTCTTTTGCTTGGGTTGCAGTTCCGACGTTGCCTAGGTTATCAAACCCATCGCTAATTAACTTGAGAGAGAAGCTAGTAATGGTAGGCTTGATCTTCAAAGAGAAACTCCTTCGTTCTCAGTAAAAGCGCTTGCAATTTGGGAGCTAGACGAGAAGGCGAAGGCGTGGAGGGAAGTGGCGTATCGGCCATGGGAGACCATCGAGGAAAACCTGGGAAGAGAGGGCTCATCTTTCACATGTAGTGGCTCCGGTGACTTAATCTATATGCAAATCTACAATTCGCCAGCGGTGTTAACCTTCGATATGGCGCGAAGGCATTGGAAGTGGTTAGGGGATTACCCAATTGTCAAGGGGAATAAACGCAGAGAATCCTTTGTTGGCTGTTCCTTCGAACCAAATTTAAAGATGAAATGCTAAGCACCTGTTTTTAATTTTACTTGTGTATAGTGGAATTATATATCTAAATTTTATAGGGTTTTTTTATGTTTTTTTTTCTTTAATTACTTCATTATAGTTCAATTTTAAAATATTATACAAATCGTATGATAGGATTAGTAATTTTGATCGGACCAATTTGTAATATTACAAATTGTAATATTTTTTTAAAAAAATATTAAAATATTACAAATTGTAATATTTTTTAAAAAAATAACTACCTAGATATCGAGCAAATGTTATAGAACCGCATGCATGCATGGTAGTAATCTACCGTAACACATTCATGCACATATCCTGTGTATACGATATTTTTTTCGGATAACACTTTGCCCTAATCACTCCCTCTTTGAAAAATGTCCTTTACTATGCACAATGGTTTTACCGTGAATTCGTTTTGAAAGTCGTGCATATTAAGCATTGGGATTTGTGCAGGAGAATGCATAAATCGAATTGCACAGTGGATTAGCCTCGTGCGTAGTGAATCCTAAGCACGGCCTTTTTTTCAGGCGAAAATTTTGTTAAGGGGTGCTTAAATTTTAATTAAAAAAAATTTTTTTAAATTTTTTTTTTTTAGAAATATAGTAGATGTCAAGATCTATTTAATGGTATATATATTAGGATATTTTAGATTTTGTACACGTCTAAAATATCTTATACAAGATCACATATAAGACAAAAGTATTATTTATTTTTGTTTTATATGTGATCTTGTATAGGGTATTTTAGACGTATACAAGATTTAAAATATCTCAATATATATACTATTAGATAGATCTTGATGTCTACTATATTTCTAAAAAAAAAATTTTAATTAAAATTTAAGCACCCCTCCGCAAATTTTGCGGAGGGGTGCCCCTCAGCAAAAATCTGGCCATTTTTCCCTCCCTCTCGCGGCCTCGCTTTTGGCGGCCCCTCGCAATAATCAATGTTAGGCCAGTTTAGGGCTAATTCTACTTCTAACTTTTGCTGGTTAGAGAATTGTTGGTTGATAGGTAGCTGGCTGAGAGAAGTAGAAGCTGTTTGGAAAACTCTAAGTGCTGGTAAATAAAATAAAAATATTGTGCTATTTAATTAAGCAAAATTTTTTAAGTATTTATTTTAGAAGCTTACTTCACGCATATTACTAATAAATTTTTAAATATTATGCATAAGAGGTTCATTATCATTTGAAGGGAGCGGACAAATAAACTATGTAGAATTTTCAAAAAGAAAAAAAATAATTTCGTGACATTCAGAAAATAAACCATGTAAACCAAAGCCTATGTTAAACAATTTTAATTCAAAAAAATAGGGATAAGAATCACCGCAAGTATCAAAACTTCCAAAAAATTGAAGCAAAAAACCAAAACAAAATACAAAAGGTAAGCTTCAACTGCAACCGCTTCTTCATGTTGCACAAATTGTGCAATGGCGGCAGCATGGCTCCTCCAATCGCTCTTGTTCTCGTCGAGGATCAGCCAGCTCTTGGTGGTGCATCCACCATCAACCCATCCGCTATCTTCGGCTCAGAGCTGGCAATGAGCGTGGACTGTGAAGTGGCGGCGATGACGAAGACACACGACAGTTGAGAAATGATGATGGCGACACAAGCAACGGAGCTGCAGCGACGACGGCCGATGAGGAAGACACTATGTTGTGGCAGGGCGGCGTCAATCAGTGACCCAGAATAGGAAGAGGGAATATGGGATCGCTGTCTTCGGCTCAGAGCACGGCGTTCACGTTCTTTGACATGAACACCCACCCAACCGGCTGAAGCAAAGGGATGATATGCTGGCGCGGTGTCACTGGCGTGGGCGTTTCCCAAGTCAGGGAGCCTCCGGCTCGAGCCGGCCTCACTGTGGAGGGCGGAGAGAGGGTGCAGGGTGGCATGGAGGACGCAGAGGAAGAACCGAGAGCTCGCGTTAAGAGCACAGAGGCTGGAGTGGAGAAGCTCGAGTTCTGTCTGGAGCTGGAGCTGGGAGCTCGAGCAAGGATCTGCACGGAAGGCGATGATGGAACTAGAACAGGAGCAAAACGCGAGCTTCGGCGCTGAAGACGGCGGAAGGAGTTTCAGCGCAGATCTGGAGCGGAAGGTGGCGGATCTCGATGACGGAAGGAGAGCAGACGGCGGCGCTGGTCCACCGGGGTCTGGTCGAGGCGGCACTGATCCGTCGGCTTCAGGAGTTGGATGTGGAAGGAGACGCACGAAAGAGAGAGCTCCGCAAGGATTATGCGAAAGCGAAGGGACGAACGAAAAAGGAAATCGGAAAATCTACTCATCACGCACGACCTGATTCTGGCAGAAGCATGTAAGGAGCGGTTTCTTCGGGCCAACTACATGTTTGGCTTTGCGGCAAGCGAAGCAGCCCCAAACTCGTGTCTACTATTCCTGCTGGCCGCACCCGCAAAAGTGAGCGGCCGGCAGGACGGCCAGCAGCCCCAAACTCAGTCATTGTTTTTTGCCCTTACACTCTCCATGGCCTGCTCCTTGCCCTTTCGCTTTCCTTTTCCCTAGGCGGTCATTGGCGTCACTCTTTGCCTTAAAGGGTCATGACTCATGAGGGTCATGGACAGGGGTCGAATCCCGCTGCAGACGTGAATTGTTTGGGGGTAACGGGGATCCAAACCGGGATTCGTGAGGTCGGAGGGACCTAGCCCGCTGGGCCTAGACCTGTTATGGGTGGGGTGGCCCTAACAAAAAAACACTTAAGTGGCTAGCTGAAACAGTTTGGCACATTTGGCCTCACTTAGGCTCTATTTGACAAAGTTTTTGTTTATAGTTTTTGCTGGTTGAAGAAGTGCTGATTGAAAAGATGTTAGCTAAAAAAGTTTGGTTAAATTATTCTATTTATAATAAATAATTTTTTATTAAAAAATTACTATAATAAAAATTAATTTGTAATTAACTATAATTAAAATATTTATTAAAAATATTATGAGTTATATTATTAAAAAAATTATTATTACATATAAGAGTTATTGAGCATAAGCAGGTGGGGGCCAAAAAGTAGCTTCACCCCTGCTTCTCAAAGAAACAACTAATTTGTGGATTGGAGCAAAAAAACTGAAGAGTCAAACGCCTTAGCTTTTTGATTTTTACTTGCCGCAAAATCATAAACAAGCCCAGCAGCTAAACCAAATAGGGTCTTATTCTTCTATATCTCACCACCATAGACCAAATAGGGTCTTATTCTTCTATATCTCACCACCATGATCACTTCCCACTTCCGATGCTACTAGCTTTGATACCCTCCCTCACCCTAAGGCCCTGTTTACTAGCAGGGACGGAAAAGCAAAGGGATGGATTTAGTAGAGGGAAAGGATTTAGCTGTGGATGGAAATTTTTGTCACGTGAGAATCACGTGACTAAACTAGGGCTGGGCTGGTGAGGCGTCATCGGCAAGGTGAGGTCGCTGGCGAGGTATCGTCGGCGAGGCAAGGTCAAATGCCACATCGGAGGCGGGGCGAGGTCGCTGGCGAGGCGTCGTCGGCAAGGCGAAGCCGGACGTGAGGTTGGAGGTGAGGCGAGGTCGGAGGCGAGGCGAGGTCGCTGGCGAGGCGAGGCCGAACGCGAGGTCGCTGGCGAGGCTGGACGCGAGGTCGGAGGCGAGGCGAGGTCGCTGGCAAGGTGTTGTTGGCGAGGCAAGGCGACGCGAGGTCGAAGGCGAGGCCAAGGCAGCGGCGAGATGACGTGAGTTTGGAGGCGAGGTCGAAGGCGGTGGCAAGGCGAGGGTGGCGGCGAGGCGACACGAGGTCGAAGGCGGTGGCAAGGCGAGGGTGGCGGCGAGGCGACACGAGGTCGGAGGTCGAAGGCGAGGCGACGCGAGGTCGAGGCGAGTGCGGCGTGCTGACCTGGCGAGGTTTGCGACGCGAGCGTTGTGTTTCCGCCCGAATCGGGCGGATCGGAAAACAGCGGAAAATCACCCGATTTTCCTTCATGTGATCCATCCGCCCATTTCCATCTGCTCTGGTATACAACGGAAAATTACTTTTTCCGTCCTTTCCGCCCTAATATCCGTCCTGGTATACAGGGCCTAAGTCAAAAGACAAGTGGGGCGCCAAACATCTTTAGTTCTTCTTCGTCATCATTTCGAATGAGACAACAAGCTCGCGAAGTGGAGGCAACGAGGATCACTGTGAATAGACAAAATTGTAATAGTATAATTTAGGATTGATGGTTAGTAATTGTGTTCTCGGATTACTAGTTAGTAGTAGGTTCAAATTTAACTAAGCATTTACTCATGAACAACAATAACAAAATTAGATTAAAAAAAGACTTTTAGGTTTTTCAACACTGCTGACTTTAAGTAATTTGTCAACTCTCCATTGGTTGATCCAACAACCTTTTTATGTGTACTTATATGTAAATTTTTAATATTAAATTTATTTATTATAGCAAATAGATTGTCTAACAACCTTGATTATTGTTATTTCTTTTAGTAAAAAGTAATAATAGAGCAAGTTTATCTAGTTACTCTCATTAAATTATTATAGTTTCACTTTTTGTTACCTATGCCATATAGGCAATGTAGAAATAAATAAGATGGCGTGGGAAAAAAAAACTATACTATTTTTATTAAAAAAACATAATAATGGTATTATTTGAACTATATAAAAGTAATTAACTTCAAAGAAATAAATACATTCAACAATTTATCTTGAAATTTGGTTCAAAGCAAAATCCAAAGATAGTCGGGTCACATTCATTTCTCATCTCAATTGGGCAATGCGTTGACCACTGCCACTGCTTCTGCACCATATCGAAAATCAGCAGGTATCGTGAATTGCAATAATGCACGTAGATAAAGTCGCCGGCGCCGAAGCTGTAAATCATATTGCATTCGTCGCCAAACTTTTGTTGGATTTGCTCCCGTGTTATGTGCGCCATCTCGTGCCATCCCTCCTTCCCCAACTCCCAGATTCCGAGCGCCACCATTACTCGTGGACTATCATTGTTTTGGACCATAGCCACCATCATCAGCTTCTCCCTCAAGTTGATGATCCACGGGCTCGATAGCAATGGCCTTAATAGCGAGGTCGGCGCCGGAACTGTAATCGAACGGAAAGACTTGGATCTCGGCCTTGCCGCAAGATCATACGACAACAAGCAAAACTCATCATTGAAGGGTTTGCCACGGAACAAGCAATAAAGAACACCATTGCAGACGATGCTCTTGTGCTTGAACCACGGCATGGACTTGGAGAGCGCGACGGCCCACGTCTGAGTCGTTGACTCATAAACATGAACGGAGACATCCCAGTTCTGGATGGCGAGCTCGCAGCAGCTGACGATGGCAATGGTGTAGTTGTGGGTTTCTCGGTCGACGGACATGGCGATGCTGTTGGGGTTGACGATATCGAGAAGGGGGTTGGAGGGCAGCTGCCTTCGGTCTCCGGTGACGGGGTTGCAGACGAAGAACGGACCTCTTTCGTCTCGACCCGTCATCATGCAGACTAGCCCACTGGACGCTGCAACGTCCCAGTAATCCTTCTCAAGGGAATCCAAGCGGGCGGTGGACGACCACCGGCGGAGGCTCGGGTCGTAGGTGTGGCCCTCCAGTGGGCGGTGGGCGTAATCAACAAACATGAAGAATACTGCCGTTTGCGGAGGTGGAACGACAGCCCACGGGCGATGCACCACCGCGTGCCATCGCTTGGAGACCAGGCTGGCGTTGTGAATGCTCCAGATGGGCAAGAGAGCAAGCGTCTTCTCCAGGAGGTCGTCTGAGAGAACGGCATCCAAGGAAACCAATGTCTGCTCTTCCTCCTCCTTGCGGCCGCTCTCTGAAGACATTGATCTCCGCTCTACACCGCTGCCCTGAGTACGGTGGGAAGAAGAATTTGTGGTGCAGTTCTTGGTTGCGAATTGCTTATATCGGAGGGGAAGGCTATTAGCATGCTATTTTAAGAAGATTAGCATGCTAATCTGTCTGTTGTCAATCCTTCAGTAATTAAAATGAAATCAAATCCTTTAATTCACTAACCTTCTATTCTTAGTTTTTTTTATACATCATTCATTAAATATAGATGGTAATTAAGGTGCCGAGTCATAAATATGTCAAGTTAAAAAACACTCATTCTTTTATTTAATTTTACAAAATCGATCTAAGCCCTGCGTGAAATTTGTCTTCTCGATCGGGCAATACTCTGACCACTCCCAATGCATTCACGCCATATCAAAAATAAGCACGAACGGTGATTGTCTCGCGTCCTTGCTTTGGATCATAGCCACCATCACCACCTTCTCTCTCAAGTTCATCAGCGGTGGGTTTGATATAGAGGGCGGCGACGGAATTTCAATTGATGTTTGATATACCAGGCTTGTCACCTAAAAAAGCTTAAAAGGCATCAGTATTCAGGATTCTTGGTCACTTGATAGGAGAAGCCTCAGAGTCTATGAACTCCAGAGTCCAGAGGCCTTCTAGTGATTTGAGAAGAATCAATAATTGATCAATCAAGAAGAGCTCGAATGAGTAGGGAGAATTGATTTGCAAATCCTTGATCGCGGCATCCAAATGACTCTTGACTCATACCCAAGAGATTAATCATGTAAGAAAGATTTTTTAATGATCAGTGTTATATGAGCTCATATAGCTGATTTCCTACCAAATATGTGCTAGTTACTCCAGAAAATTTGGCATGTTAAGTATAAGTAGTATGAAAATTTAATCTGCAAAGCGTGCAGATCTAGTAGGATTCCAAGTTATTTCAAATGTAGCTATTTTATTTTTATTAAATGGATAATGAGAAATAAAATGACGTGTGATAAAATATGCAACTTTTAGGGTCTGTTTACTAGGAAGAATTTTAGGACGGAAGAGATGAGGATTAGAAAAATGTATTGTTTACTAGGGCGGATAGATTTAAAATGAAAAAAAGTTAGATAGATGAATGACGGCAAAATCCCTCGTTATCAATCCATCCAAATAAGGTGGATTTATGAAATGGGTGAGACAAAGCTATCTTCACACGTCTTCTGTTGTCGCTGGAGCTGCTACTGTCGCCGCTCGCCACTATAGCTGCTGGAGCGGACGCCAACCTCGCATGGAGAGGAGTTCACAGTTGCCTCGACTAACTCTTGCAGACGTCGACCTCGTGCGGACAGGAGTTTATGGAGGCCAACCTCGCGCGGACACCTTGACTAGCTCATGGATGGACAAATGATGTTCGGGCCTCTATCGCTAGACATTGACGCTCGCGGACAAGAGTTCGCCTTGCGAGCATGTCTCGATCTCGCGCTGGATGCCGACCTCTGCTCGTGGACGCTGACCTTGTGCTGGATGTCGACCTCTACTCGTAGACGCTAAGCTTGCGCGGATGCCAACCTCACGCGAACGATCTCGATCACATGAAAATTATGTAATGCAAACTTTCCTTCTGCTTATTTTTCCTTTCTTTCATTTTTTTTTCCATCTCTATCTTTTTCCAAATAGGGCCTAGCGGGCTTAAAGTATAATAATGAATGGTACATTAATTTATTTATCTACCGGAAAGGATTGCAGATTTTGTTTGTCAAATATGTTGTCACGCCCCGGCGGAAGCCGGCTATTCCTAGCTCAGGGTTCCCTAGGGAGATGACAATATTGATAGGAACAAAGGAACATGATTACCATAAAATCAAATAATCAAATAATTCAACATCAGTACTGTGTAACATAATCAACTAACTCCATTACAAAATTCATTAACTAAAGTTTATAAGGAAACTCTAACAACGATGCAACTAATTTAACTGTAATACTAGAATAAATCAGAAAAGTGTTTATCAAGGACATTTGATGATACTCTGTCTCCGGTGGTAACTAACTATCTACTCTATCCCTCCCAGACGCAAACTCGGTACCTGGAGGAGAAACAAGAGGAGTTAGCGAAAATGCTAAGTAGGAACCAAGAGAGATGATGCATGTTCAATTTATATGAAATTTGCAATAACAGAACTACACTACATGTCATGAACTAATAATACAACAAAATAAGTGAACAGAAGGTTGTCGTGTAAATCATCAAGCTTGGCCACAATTCTCACTCAGGAGCCGCACTCATTCTCAGAGTGTTTCTATCGTCAGCTCACACGATAGAACGACTGTATCTAGACAGTCCGGTAAATGTTGCGTCCAACATCTGACATCCGTAGTATTGTCCGAGGACAACTGGCGGTGCCCTAACCGGTAACATAGTCTGATATAACCAGTACTACAACTCAGATAAACAGGCCACTGGTGATAAATCACCAGGTCAGAGGTCATATGCATGCACGACATGATAACAGTATAACATCTCAATCATTTTTCACGGTTCATAATTATTCATAACTTTCCAACAGAAATATCAGAAAACATATTCTCAATGCAATCATAATAATCATATGATACTGGAGTCAATTTATGCACAAATAATAAGGTAACCGAGGTCAACCAAATTTAGAAACAAATCAATCAGAATAGATTCAAAGATAAGGTGTCAATACCTATCTACACATGAATTTGACACCGTAACAAAGGTAGGGGAAAGATTCCTACCTGAAATGCTGGTTTCCTGAATACTCTCTGAAAGCTCGACTACCTCCTTTTCTCAACTGAATCATTTAAATAAACCCTTGTTATTAACTATCAAAGCATCCTTCCATAGTATTACCATTTACCCCAAATTTTCTACTAAACCAGAATTTTATCCTAACCAAATTATCATCTAAATAATTTTCCATCTACATAATTTTCCCCCATCATACTTAACAATTTAGATATTCTACTATTCCACTTATACACTAAAAATCAGATTTAAATAAATAATAATTAAATAAAACCGAAACTCACCTTTTGTCGAAAGTTCGACGCGGAACGAACGACGCGTCTTCGTTCGCGTCGCTGAAACGGAAGGCGAGCGAAGCTGTCGACGCCGCCGGCATGGGGAAGGGTTACCAACGCCGGAAGAGGAAGCAACGCCGGCACCGGAGGAGGAGGGAGAGGTCGTCGCCGACTGGAGAAGGAATCGCCGCCGCTGGGTAAGGGAAAGGAAAGGCGCTGCGAACAGAGGGAGAATAAGCCGCTGAGTGGAGAAGAGTCGTCGGCGTCGGACGGAGGCGGAGACGACGTCGACTCAGAGAAAAACTCACCGCTGGGAGAAGATGGAAGATCAGTCGCCGGAGGAGGAAACGCAGCCGCCGGACAACTCGCCTCTCGCCGTTCGCGTCTGGAACAGAGAAGCAATCGCCGTTCGCCGTTCAAGCCTCGGCCCAGAAACTCGTCGCCGACCAGAGGGAAAGGCAGCCGCCGACGGAAAGAGGACGACGTCTGCTCGACTGGGATGCTCGCCGGTCGGAGGGGAAGGAGCCGCCGGAGAAGCAAAAAGCGACGACGCAACGCAGCACACGTCCAGAGGAGAGAAAAAAAAAACAGAACAGGGAAAAAACTCGTGTGCGGCGTAGGAAGAATTAAGTAAGGATTAGGGTAAGAGGGATTAGCATTAATAAAAAAATATTAATTAATTAATTAATTTGGTCCCTAAAATAATAATAATATTTAAGGTATAACATATGTAGCCCTAAAGACTGAATTTTTGAGACCATTGCCCATAAACCCGATGCATTTGGTGCTTGGCTTCCTTTCTGTAACATTGTAAATGCCCCATGACTTTGTACTATCAGAAATTATCACTGAATATATTTATCAACGAGTGAATAGATTATCCCTGTAATTTTGTACTGCCTGCGGGAATCTGCAACGTGTCTTGTCTCAACTTTTACTCCTCTTAGAGCTTTCTTTAGCTAACAAAGCGAAAAGAAGGAATCAGAAAACAGAGCACAGGCAAAAATGATCGAGAGATGAGCATAATGGTATAATTAGTGGTTTTCAGTATATAAACCTTTGTGGTATAAATGTCAGGCCAGACTTCTACATTGTCACGAATGTTAAGATACTCCTTTACAAAATCAACAACAAACATAGACTTATAGAATGTGGTTGCAGACATATCTGTAAACCAACATGAAATGTGAAAGTTTCTAATAATGAAATTAAGACAACATAATTAGATAGACTTAGTAGATTTTTAGAAGCTATACATTATAATTAACAATTTGAATGGGTTAATCTCATTAGCACATAGAAAAAGCATTAATGTTGAAATGAAAAAAAGCATCAAGCATTGTCATGGCATGTGTTCCGGTGTAGGATTGAGTTCTTGACCTGCATTCAAAGATAGTCCCATTTGTGTTGGACGAAGACTCTGGTAATAACCTCTCCAGCATTCGATGCCCTCACCTATGTTGCGACTATCACCTAATTCAGGAGAAAAGAAGGACCGTGATACTGGAACATACCTGCAGAACAAATGGGACAATGGTATATGATATGAAAAATGTGTTTTGGTTATACCAAGAAAACAAACTAAAAGAATCGACAAAGATAATTATTAGAAAATATGTTACTTTGCTGAAGGAGTCTCTCTCAGAACAATGTCAAGAACTTGGATCGTTTCTTGTGGAGCATCCATCTGTTTACCAAGTAAAAACTCTCTTAGAGGTTGCAGATCCGGATGTCTCACAGATCTAATTTTTGCATTGAATTCCCTTTGTAGCCTAATGAATCAAAGAGAAGTGAAGTTCAGTTGCAACAAAATGGATTGTCGATAGAAACAAAAATAGAAAATGTTTTATTTCTGATGCAGGCAAACCTGTTTCTATTCTCTTTTTCTTCATTGGGTAAATTGATTACAAATTCCTTCTCATCAAAATAAAGAGACCTGGCTGTATACAAGCTTTTTCATTCCATCATAAGCAGCTAGATGCCCTCCTAAATCATATTCCTTAACAAGCGCAGTGATTACTCGTCTATTGATAGCCTTGGACTTCGATTCCGTTGCTATTACAATCTAATCAAACAAGTGAAATTTAATTAACAAGCATAATGTTGCCAAAGGTGGAACTTCTATACTCTCTAGAAGTCTATTGTTGGCTTCATTTTTATAGCAACCACAACTTTGATGAGCTAACCAAATTCACAAGATATTATTACTGGGAAAACTAGAAATCACCTTCTGCTTTAAATGCAGCAGATGGTAGAACAGATTGACAGCACATCAACATAACAGTAGCAGAGAGAAAGCAATCTTCTAATGATAGCCTTGAAATTTGATCCTGGTGCAATTACAATCTAATCAAACAAGTGAAAATTCATTGACAGCACATCAACATAATATTAACAGAGAGAAATCACTCTTCTAATGATAGCCTTGAATTTTGATCCTGGTGCAATTACAATCTAATCAAACAAGTGAAAATTCTATTAACAAACATACTGTTGCCTCAGGTGAAATCTCTGTCCTCTCTACGATTCTAATGTTGACTTCATTTTTCTAGCAACCGCAACTTTGATGCGCTACCAAATTCACAAGAGAATAAATCACCTTCTGCTTTAAATGCAACAGTTGGTAGAACAAATTGACAGCACAATCAACATAAGAATACAAGGGAGAAATCACTTTCTATTGATAGTCCTGGATTTTGATTCCGGTGCAATTAAAATCTAATCAAACAAATGAAAATTCTATTAACGAACATACTGTTGCCGAAGTGGAACTTCTATACTCTCTAGAAGTCTATTATTGACTTCATTTTTGCAGCACTACAACTTTGATGAGCTACCAATTTACAACTTTGATTGATTTATTAACCACAATTTTTTTTCCCAGAAATCTCGAAGCTCCAAAAAAAACTAATATAATTCACATCACGGAGCGGAAGTAAACGGCTAAAATTTTACAACTCATAATCATTTGGTTCAAGAAATAGGTGGAAAATTACTACTCACATCGTAGTGGCATAGATTCCGATCTGCGACCTCAACAAGGAAGTGGTTCGCTTTGACGATGCACTTCTTCCCACACAGCCCAATCCCCTGTCGAGGCGGCAGCCTAGACCCCTTGATCGGTGCCAGGGAAGAGATCTTGAGCTCCTCAACGTTGCGAACCGAAATTGAAATTTGATCCATCTCCTGGATCGCCAAAGCTGAAAGGTCCGCGGCCACTGGCGGAGGAGGAGAAGATGCTGACACCGCCGGAGTCAGCCTCGGGGATATGGGAGGAGGGGGACGTTGGCTTGTCGCGTAAGGTGGTGCGAGGGAAACTCGTCCTCCACCACCATCTCCGGCCCCTCGGCCCCGTCCTCCTTGTCTTCCTCTTCCTCGCTCCCACCGCCTGCCCGGGGAAGCGTACGCCGGACCGCCGCCAGGATGTTGCTCCCTGTATAATTCTCTGCGACCTCCGCGGCGACCCCCACGGCCTCGATATCCGCCGCTTCCATCGCCTCGATCGCTGCGGCTAAACATCGGATCGACGAAGAGCTCAGAGATCGAATGGAGAAAGAAGAGCGTAGTAGAGTACAAGTGGAGTTTGCGCGGGGATTTAAATAGAACGCAAGCCGTAAATTGGCATTTAAATTTTTTAATTTTTAATTTTTAATTTTTAATTTAATTATTTAAAAATTAAATACTCCAATCTATTTATGTGTATTTTTTAAAAGGAATCCACTAACGGAAAAAGGAAAAGATACTTTAATTATTACTTTGATAAAGTATATTTTCTTTCTTTCCATTGTAAATTTTTTTCAAGAAAATTCAACCTTAAAGTTAATTCGCCTTAGAGTTAATTCCCTTTATCCTATCATTAGGGTTAGTTCGTTCTATATGCAGAGAATCTAAATCATACATTTACCAACATTAACTAATCTTGAAAAAAATACAATATTTTCAATATTTTAAATTTAAATATTAAGAATAAAAAAAATAATATTAGGTTTAGGATTCCCATGTCACATGTCACATGATTCACACGATCGTTTAAAGGATCATTAATTGGCAATCCTTCAAATTTTTAAATTTTGTAAAACTAAAATTGGAAACTAAATCGTTAATGAACTACGCCAAAAAGAAACTAATTTTTTTGGTATGTTGTTGACTTAAACCAATTGTTAAATTCTTTTTAACACTTATGAAACACAAAATTTATAGAATGTTGATATCTTTTTAATATTTGGATTATGGTATAAGTAATATGAAAAATACTAATACCTTATCCACTGCCTATCCCTAGGCCTATGTGAGCGACTAATTTTTTTTTATGGTTCCTACAATTACACTAGCACAACACTCCTATTATTTTTGATACATCATCCAATTATTCAGTGAATGACTCAACTTAAAACTTACCCAACCCAAAACATCGATTGGTGATGCTTTTATAATCATTTTATAGGCAATTAAGTTACTGTTAAAAAATAGTTTGTATCTATGGTTATCATATTAAAATAGTCTATTGTAGGTTTTGGTGCTATAGTGTACTTTGTACATCCATTGAGAACATCTTCAAGTACAAATGGGATTGATCTCAATATAGTTAAGCAGAGTCTGTAACACAAAATTTGTATGCATCCATCGAATTTCTTGTCCAAAAAGATTAGAGCTTCTCAAACAATCATTATTATATTTGGATTTCCTCGCTTATGGTGGCAACACTTGAAATAGGCAGCGCTGCTCAGTTTGCCTACACTGTTGGAAGAAAAGAAAAACATGTACTTCAAATCCTCAAATGAATGTTGACAACATTGGGTTGCATGTGCGTCTGCTGGATCGACAGCGCGAGTGGCAAGAAGGGATGGAAGAGAAATGAGGATATCCTTTTAGTCGTCGCATACGCCCCGCCCGTCTCAAGGCCTGCGTGAAGGAATTAGTGCGAAGCATACTTAATGTCAAAAGAACTCACAGATTCAGTTAGGTAGCAAATTTGCCTTACAAATGAGAAGCTGGCCTATTCTATAGCTAGACTGACGTACAAATTTGCAATATGAATTATCGTGATTTTGACATACTATTACTTCCCCTTTTCGTTAAAGTAGGAGAGTTGCAACAAGTGCAAGCCAAATCACATATTGCATATGCAAATCATCAGGATACCGCAGTTTTGCATGTACATGTAAATAGAATAGGTTGCTGAACTTTGAATCAGATATTGTATAAGACATACCTGTCTTAATCTTAAATTTCAAGACGTTCGGTTGCCTTCTCGAAATAAACTTTATAGGATGATCAGTAGTATATCTATGCCGTTCAGTCGCTGAGATCAACTGCAAATAGAATAGAAATGCCACTAGCATCAGCATTAGATCAAATTGGCATCCATTGCAAACAACCAGTGCAAATTTAGCAGAAGCATAGTAGGGGCACAAAAATGAATTTCTTCCTGCTACGTAAAACAGTTTAAGAATAGTACATAAGCATTAGCAAGACAACTAGAAGCAAAGGATTTACACAGGCACTAATTACCACAGGAAACAAATTGAAGTTTTAATGGCATCCAAATAGTCGATCTGATCAACATTTGTCTTCAACACGTCTTAAATAGACAAGTGAATTCTTGTTGCCGTAATCAGTTAATACTTTGGAAGTTGTTAGATTAGAAGTGCGGTAGAAAAGCGTTTTCCCCTAGCTAACGCTCAATTAATTTGAATATTCACAACTTTTTCTCAAAGCACTTCTTTAAAAATAGCACTGCGAAAGGTAGAAAACTAAAACCATTCTTGACAACCGTTTGTTTTCAACAGCACTCACAATACTTAGGGATTATATCCTTTTCACCACTATCCCCTATCCAAACTTCCAAAGATCTACGTATAAAATCACCCAACATAATTCCTATACCAACGTGCAGCAATGATGATTAAAGATTACCCTGCACACTTAAATGCGTATTGTAAGAAAAAGACTGGTAGATGTCGCACCAACTGCCAAGCAATGAAGAACCTCCAAACTATGAATAGGTCAAAATTACCTTGTTTCAACCAAAAAGCACAGAATTATACCATATTCGAAATTAACAGCTACCCCCAGTGCCATAATGGAGGAATTCCTTGCTGGGAATAGTACTCTAGATAAACAATATACAAAAAATTAGAAGGAAAATGCACAATCAACATGGGAGCCTGATGTGATCCATTTACAGGGAAGAGGCAGAGATGAGAAAAATGAATGTTTAGGATAATGGCTGCTTGTGTTCAGAAAATACAGAGAATAAAGAGATGAGGCAGATAAGAATTGGAGAGGATAGGATGAGGCAGAAAACAAGTACCACCTTGTACAAGATCGATACAATAAATATATTTATATATATATGTAACTTAATAGCTCGTCTATTAGTACTAGTACTGTTACGTAATGGTCCAATAATGGATTGATACACCGATATATACCAATATTTAAAACTTTGATTGTGCATATGATTATTTTTGTAATATGAAGCTTTTTAGCTTTACTTGTTAGTGGGGAATCTAGTGCTGTCCAGCTTTGGAAAAGAAGAACACGACCATGTTAAGTGTTAATTGTGTGGGAACAAGAACTATAGGCATACTCAGATTTGGATATCCTATGCCCAAAAGCAAGAATCCTTTGCCTCCAAAAGAATGGAATTTTTTGGGAGTAAATTGGTATCAACTGACATGTGATATTATATTCTTGCATCTAAAAATGTTATACTTGGGACTACATGGTGCATGATGTGTTGATGACGACTAATGATGAGTTTCTTGAATATTTACTTCAATAATTATTCTGAATATTTCTGAATATCAGGTAGAACTTGTAATAGTAACATGTAAATCTTTTGAGTGGAAAAGAGATGTAAACACTTGGTAGTGGTGTCTAGTGTGATATAGCTATGTGCCAAGAAGGAACAAGGAAGCCTACGGTAAGCTAGTGGATTGAGACAGGGAAATGCTCATATTATTTTTGAGGACAAGATCAAACCGCCCTTTTACAAGTAGATTATTGGAATGGGTATGGCATAATAATTCGAACATATGAGGCATGACATGTCAATTAAGACATGACAATAACAGTAATACATGACACAATAATACATATCATTTACAACATGGAGAAGAATCCAATTAAGTTAAACTATTATAAAATTAATCATCTAATGTAAAGCTTTTTTTTCTTCCCATAAGCATCACTTATTCAAATTTGCCGACTTATGATGGAAACACCTTGAGTCAATATTAGTGGCATTTGAGAATATAAGAAGAATATCATAGAGAGTTCATATTATTGATACTAACAAGGTTTACGAAACTGGTCCAAATCAATCCAAACTCGGACTTTAACGTACCGGTCGATACCAACACGGGCATGGAGAGGAAGAGGCGTGCAGCTGCCTCCACTTAGCTCCTCTGCAAGCACGAGAAGTTGAGGAGAACGACAAGAGAATGACTACTTTTGCTTGGGAGGAAGAAGGGTGCTCAACGGCTTTTTACGCTAGGGAGGAGAGAAGGTCTACTTTCGTGGAAGAAGGGTGCTCAATGGCATCGGGGAAGAGAGAAGGTCCAACTTGGCCTTTGGTTACTTCTGCTTGTCAGATTGGGGAAGCCACGGGTTAGAGCAACAACTTGAAATCGAGGAGGAGAGCTTGTTGATGGGCTTGCCTTTGAGGGGAGTGGCATGTGAGTTCACTACCAAATAGGGTCAGCTACTGCTGCAAAGGTAGGTGAGCTCTAGCTAGTTAAGGGGGTCCGCTTGTTTACATGAAGGGGACGATGAGGGTTGTGCCATTTTACACCTGTTCCGTGTATCGATCCACGCTCAAACTACTATATACAAGCAATACTGCCTAATATGGACCAGTTATCAATCCTTGGACATTAATATTAAACTTTTTCACAAGATAGGACAACTAAAATTATTAAAGTATACATATATTATCCTTTACTTTTATGTCCTTGTATTTCTCGATCTTAGTATTATTCTATTATTCGGAGTACGGTTTGACTTTCTTTAAATTATGCAAAGAGTCGAGGTAGAATAGTAGCTTTTCTTTCCTTGATGGTTCAATTTGGAGTATTTAAAGAGATTTTTTTATTAGTATTTTATGTGACATCACCAATAGAAGATTGTAAATTGCTTAACAATAGTTGTGTCAAAGGTTTTGTAGCTTATTGAGTAACTCACCTTCCTCGGTTGGAATTGGACTTTCAACTCACTTCAAACCAATAGAGTTTTACAATCACCAATCAAGGCAACAATAGATACCTTAACCTCTTTGAGTCTAATTGTATCACTTGAAAATACTATTCTATGACCCCTTAGCATACTCAAAGTCATTTATAATGCATGAATTTTCGATGCAGATGTTACATGACGCTACAGTTCAAGGATCTTTATTAGTGTGTTGGGGATGAGGCCACTTCATTTGAGTAGTAGACACTTGCACCACTAGTTTCTCTATCTAGTTGTTCATATGTTAGATGGTCTTTTGAATGCCATGTGTGAGGCAAATGGCAATATTCATCAACTCGTGCATCCTTTTATCCTATCGATGTGCTACTCATCAAAGCACATCACCACTATGGTTTCCTCCATGATCCCAGACAATCTTTGACTTTATTCAGCTACTCCTAATTATGGGTGAGCATTCGGTGCGGTAAAATCGGTTTTTACCGATTACCGAATATTTCGGTAAATTCGGTTCAGTAAAAATAAATTCAGTTTCGGTTTCGGTTTTAAGTTTAGTAAATTTCGATTTTTGGTTTTCAGTTCTTTTTTTTTTTCGGTTCGGTAAAAAACCAAATTTACCGATATATATATTAAAATATATAATATATATATATAATATATATTAAAAAATAAAATATATTATATTATATTTTTATTTTATTATAGTATAATTAATTACTAAAAGTATAAAATCTATTATCTAATACCTAATAACCTAATTACTAATCATATAATTAACTAAATCCTTAATAATTAAAGTTTTCGGTAATTTACCGAATTTACGGTAAAATTTCGGTTTTTACAAAATTCGGTTTGGTCTCGGTTTTTGAAAATTCGGTAAAAAAAATTTCGGTAAATTAATTTCAGCAAATTCGGTTTCGGTTTTCACCGGATGCCCACCCCTACTCCTAATTGTTTTGCATCCTCTCCCTGGTTTGCTAAGGATGGGCTCTTTAACTATACAACCATTAGCTTCACCTTTTCCACTAGCAATCATGTCCACCTGTTATCCTACTTTGATACTACTTATCATATACTTTTTTCTTCGCTAAATCTATGTGGTACACCATGTTGGGCAACCCTATGGATTTTAAAATTTTATTACATACATACAATGGAAGCAATCCTCGAAATAGGCCGATCCCAAAAAACCAGAAGATCGAGTCAAGCGAGGGAGTCGACACGGTGAGTAAGAGATGATACCTTAAAGCAATGCAAGGAGAAGCGATGTAGGCGCCCAAGTGTGCGCCATCTGCAGTCACGCACACAACCGATGCTCGAGTCCTCTCCTTCCACGCCCAATGCTAGTCTCAAAGATCCACGCCAAGGGAGTGACTCTTGATCACTTGCGCCAACCTCCAAGAAGTGGATGTGCCAAGGGAGGAAGAGAAGGGAAGCCGCCTATGTTCTTCAACACTTGCACCGAGGAGGAAGGAAGAGGAACTTGGGCCCCTTGATGGAAGAAGCCTTGCGCCGCTTGAAGATGCTCTCACCCCTTGCTTGAGATCAAAATATGTGCACTAAAGGGGGCGGCAAGGCATCTCTATATAGGCTCAAGAAAGAGGGAAGGTCGGCTAAAGGAATAAGGAAGGTGGAGACAATTAGGGCAAGATCAAAGAATCAATCAATTTAATCACAGAATCAATCAATCAATCTACTTCAATCATCTTTTCCTAGTCCCATATGCAATTTACGTCCAAAGCCTTGACAAAGAGGCAAGCTTTCCTTCCTTGCACTTTGATCAAGTCAAATCGCTAATAAGGGCTGCCTAATGAGTTATGGGCGCTACTCCTAATCCAATTAGGAGTCCAAACATGCCAAGAGGCAGCCACATGTGCCCAATGCATGCCATATGCGCCCAAAGGATTTTCCTCAAAGGAAATCCTTTCCTTCATGCAATTTGATAAGATCTAATCACCAAGTGGGCTTCCTAATGTAGCATTAGTCACCAAGTCCTAATCCCATTAGGATAGCATATGCCCCAATCAGCCCCATACGCCCAAGGCCTTCCAAAAGAAGCCTCATGCGATTAGATCATGTCAAAGGTAATTAGGATTTGTCTAATTTAACATAAGACATCAAATCCTAATCCTATTAAGTCATTAGCCCAAATCCTAATTCAATTAAGACTCAAAGGCGCCAACCCTCTTCTCTCACTTATTGGTAGGCCCCATCACTTAAATGTAAGTAATGAACCAAACTAAACTTTATTAACAAGTTGATTAAGCCATCGGACTCAATCCGATGCAATCCTAGTTAAAAACGGCCAACCATGGTTAACCCGTGGTCAACCTACCAAAAATGAAGTTTAGCTCTAATAGGTTTCTTTCATCTCATCAGGCTAATCAGCGCTGATGAATTCTCTCAAATATATCTGAGTTATGAAATAACTCGATGTAAAGGCTACACGATCAATACGAGAACTCGAGTGTCAAAGTGTGCAACCCTGTAGATTCCTCTGACGTTGGTAGTGATGAACTTAGGTCATCACAAGTAGTGAGTGGCACCTAGCAGTGTATCGCTGCTACCAAAGTCTTCAGAATAGATATCAACATCGACATTCTCATCATCGCAACAAGGTAACTATGCATTACAATCCTTTTGCTAAACTAATATCCGATTGGACAGAGTGTGTTACCACTTTATTTATACGCAATCTCATGGTCATGACTAATTCAGACTTTCACCTGGGTATGGTCATACACTTTCAGTCATGACAAGTGGATATCAAGCTTCTCTCAGGAAGAGGCAAATCCTATGTATGTACATTAATCTTCTCATATGGGTCGTGACATACTCAATGACAACTGTTGTAACCTCTCAACTACGGTGAGGTGTTAGGTTGTATCAAAATATGTTCCTAACCATACAAAAAGGTCAATGACCTGAAGTCAAGGGATCAATACATCTCTTGTCACTTGTGAAGTTAACTCATAACACTAAGTTAGAGCCTCACAGCAGGTCGATCCAGTATATCTACCACTGATATACTCATATGTCTGCGTTAGCACTATGTGCCTAACCAGCTCATATACCAATCTCACACGTACCAGAGCTATCCCTTATCCACTTAGGTACTTGACTGTGAACATAAGTTTGAGCCCAGATGAAATCTGTCTCGGACATTATCATGCAAATGTACAAAAGACGCAGATGTAATCATAGCATAATAATAACAATACCAGAATGATATATATAAAATATCAATGTCAAGTACAAAAAATAGACCAACAACAAGTCCAAAGGCATATAGACTAACACACCGCCCAACGTGTGACATAAATAGTGCTTAACCTGTCAAATATATATTCCCCTAGCAATGTGGTGTCAATTGAATACCCACAAATTGGCTCAACAACAAAGCAAAGTTCACTAAAGAAGATAATATACAAGATCACACAAAAAGCTAAGGATGGGTGGCATATAACCTTCATTTTTAAACTTTAAAACTTGTCCCAAGATTGATTTAACGATGGACCACTACCCCGCAAGTATTATTCTAACACATAAAAGCCTCAAAGATTACCTAAAGGCTTCCTTGGGGTACAATAGGCTAATTTTTATCCAACCTCACTCGACATAGTGAATTCTATGAAAATCCTAGCTTGCATCCCTAGCAATGTGGTGTTAACTGAATACCTTACAAGTGTCATTGTTGATTATATGAATTTATACTAAACACCCTTTGATCCTCAACAAAGGGCTCTCAAATTCTTCCTCGGCTCTAAGGAAACTTCTCATATGGACCCGCAATGATGAATCCGAACCATACCGTGAGTGCGTGACAAACATCTAATTATAGGGTTTATCATATAGTTCATTAACAATGCTCCATATTCAAAGTATTATTCTATTTCTTTCTACCACCAAAAGGTATGAGATACTTTACACAATTATTCTTCAAAAAAGAATGTTATAAGAGTTCTATATGAGCAACTAGGACAAGACATTAGTGTTTTTGATTATGAACTTCACATAAATTTCTCAAAACGAATTCAAACCAATTTTTTTAGAAAACCAAACTGAAATTGAATAGAAAATTTTATGTGATTTGATTTAGTTCAATTTGGGTTAAAACAAAATCTTGATTTTCTATATCTTTTCAATACTATTATTTATTTTTTAAAAAAACACAAAACTTATTAATATTTAATTATGTTTATATTTTAAAATAATTATTTATTATTTTTATGTAAAAAATACTATCATATAAATGCTTATGCATAATTAATAAATAATTGCTAAAGTTTTGATTTATTCAATTTAACATAAATTGTGGTGTTAAACCAAAACCGAAGTAAAATTTTTTTTAAAAAAGAAAGAAACCAAATTGAACAAAACATTTAATAATTAAAAATAAACCAAACTAAACCATTTAAGAATTAAAGAACCAAATTGCAAATTTTCGTATAACGCGATTTAGTTGTGCAAGTTGCACTTAAATTTGAACAATCCTTCAAGACACTTAAAAGAATACTATATTGGTTTGAGCATGATATATCCATTAGCTATTTTGTAAGTAGAATGGGCAATAATTGTACACCCACCTAGGGTCCATATTGGCTTGAGCATAACTTGCATGCTTCACAAAATACTAAAAATATATTTGCATTATCATGCATGCTATCATATGTCAGTCTGTACTTATCAGGTGCACCGTCTCAGCCTTGAACTTTAAACCATGATATATCCACTTGCTATTTTGATTATGATATAATGCTCACCATACATAAACTAAAATAAAAATTCCAAATAATAATGCAACAAAGATAAATAAGCTGATAGGTCAAACCTTTTCATCATATCGAAAGAGTGAGAGATCAAAAAAGGGTGAAGGACTTTGTGACTGACAAGTGTATGGTAGTAAGATCATCATTTTCTTCACAAACTGTCAGAAAAAAAGTAAATTGAATAGAGACGATAACAGACTTTAAGTTTATTCTAATTAGAATGTAAGACAAAGTGTCGCAGATTATTAGATATCATGCTGATGATTTACACATCAAGTTAATGAGGGAGCAGGTCCATTAGAAGGTTGCGTAAGAATCAAGGAGGAAGTAGAGAGACAGAAAGATTTCTCAGGCATCTGTAATATATTCAGCCAATCACCTATTGCTTTTCCAGGGATGTATGAGTTATGCAGCTTAAAAGGCACTAGAGTACACAACAACATGCAGTTTAGATGAACAAGTGAAAAGAGAAATGCAACATATGTAGACTAAACAAATCATATATTAACAAACATTTCAAAAGTTTATTTGGAATACATGTTCAACAGATTCGAACCATATTTTCCCAAGTCCTTATACAACATGGTTAATGGACAGTAAGTAAATAAACTTTTGTTCTAATAAGGGAACAATAATAATACACATCACATGTTAATTCACTTGCACCCAGAAACATGGAAAATTGTACTGCAATGACTCTCAGGGAAGCAATGTAACAGCTATTTATATAGGTGTTCTACATACGCTTAGCATGACTTTTAAGTGTCACAGCTATTCATAAGGTTTACCAACTACCAACTAATGTTTCATGGAGTTTCTCAACAGAAATTGTGCTATGTTGATTGCCAGCGAGTGCAAGACATATGAATACCACTTTTGTTCACCCTCTAATTTGACTCAACCTAAGTTTTATTCACGTGTAAGCCTAAAATTGCTTTCTAGCCCAAGTCAGTTCAGTTTTCATATAATTGCTATAGACTCAATGTATCACAGCCTGAAGGCAAACCATCATCTCTCATTAAGATGCAAAGCCTAATAAAAAGAATAAGAAACTTGGTGCGCTCTTATTATTTTGCTTTTCTTTTGCGTCCCATCTGAAGGAGGGCGTGTATACACTCCTAACGATGTTATAAGGTGTTCAAAACAAGGTGTGTACATAACCTTAGATTAAATCACCATGGTGGTTCAATTAATCTGGATCATGAAAAATATACCAAAGAGCACCTAAGCTTTGCAAAAGTGAATATGCATTGAGCAGCCAAGAGGAACTAACCTGTCACTTACTAATACTATTCAGTAAAACTAGTCTATTTTCTTTGTAATCTCTTTTCTATTTATTCCTTGTTTCTTTGGTGATACTATTACTAAATTTCCAAGAGAAGAAGATTCTACGATAGATGAGCTATTTTATTAGAAACATGACAAATTTTGAGTCAGCTGCAGTTAATGGTATTAATTATTAATATGGGAAGAATCAGATCAATTATTAGTGGCGTTTCTCACTATTTAATTCTTTTAGGTGACCACAGAACTAAGAGGAATAATAAATTGTTTTCAAATTCAGTACATACTGTTTACCGGTCCAATTTCAAACAGTATGCGACAGCACGTACCAAGATTTTTAAAACTGGACTAGTACAAATTGAAAATATAGATTGGTTTGGACCGGTATTTCAAAAGCTGGTCTCTACCGATTAGTACTGTTTAAAATATTATATATATATAGATATATATATATATATATATTACATTCATAGATACGAATTACATGTATGATCTTGTACTGTAAGTCAGTACAATGTTGTCCATGTACAACTCATACTAGGCGGTGCAAATTAATTTTTAAACTCATGCAATAAATAAGCAACAATTTGAACTATGGATTATTTCATATTGTGAATACAGTGAACCATGACTAATATAAATCCATCTGTGAGTATTAAATGTCAATTAGCTGGTAAAGAAAATTACATACTGGCCTGTCCTCTTATTTTTATTTTTTTACAAGATACAAACATACTTAAAAAGACTTTCTCAACAGGTCCCATTTTATGAAAATAGCTAAACGACCTATGTCTTTTTATAACATATATCGGTACAATCTTGGTCCAACATGTACGACTCAATGCAAATTAATTTTTAAACTCATGCAATAAATAAGCAACAATTTGAACTCTGGATTATTTCATATTGTGAATACAGTGAACTATGACTAATGTAAATCCATCTGTAAGTGAGTATTAAATCTATTAGCTGGTAAAGAAAATTGCATACTGACCTGTCCTCTTATTTTTATTTTTTACAAGATACAAACATACTTACAAGACTTTCTCAATAGGTCCCATTTTATGAAAATAACTAAATGACCTATGTCTTTTTATAGCATATATCTAAGTGCACTTAACTTATCTTGCTTAAATTAAAGGCATTTCATAAAACACCTTTTGCAGAAAAAAAATATGTTTAAAAGATTTTTATTTTTCACCAAAAGGATAAATAGTTCTTGCTGCAATTGTATTTCAAACTTCTAATAGATAAAAATAAAAATTACCCAGGGCGTGAAAAATGTGTTAAGTAAATCTAAAGCTTATCATTGTTCTTTGATGGTTTAAAACATCAAAAAAGAAAGCATCATTTATATCTCGTAATTTTTTGATATTTGTTTTAACAATTTTTCATAATTTTCCTTTTATTGCAAAATATTTTATGAAATAAACTATAAACACTTATTTTTTGGACAATATACCACTGTAGGATAAAAGGTTTGAAAGAAATGTAAATACTAGGATTATAGGTTAAAGTAATAAAATAAATTCATATTATATTCTTGATTTTTTTTATAAAACATCTCTGACAGGTGTATTGCAAGAAAACTTTTAGGGCCTAAAATATAGACAAATTTAATCTATATCTCTTGATAGATATATTTTGAAACATGATAAAAGTACTGTGTATTTATGCTGTTGATGAAAAATAAAATTATTTAACTAAAGTTTTATGATTAACAAGTGTCCATATGTAAAAGTTATTCTCGTTCAATATTTTAAATAGGACAACTATCTAACGCACGTTGTTTGATGTTGTTATAAAAAATAAAAGGATATATATCTAACATACTACGTTTGATATTATTTTAACAAATGTTTCATAACTATTTACCAGTTATTGGAAGATGTATTATGATCATTACGACAAAGTCATTTTTACATTGTAAACCATAGGAGGATAAAGGGGTTGAAAGGAAAAGCTAATGCTAATAGTTTACATTACAAATAAGAAAATAATTAATATTGCATTGTTAAATTAAATTTATCTCTTGATATCAAACAACACTAGATGTACACAAATTATTTTTTTAATGAAAAATACTTTTAGACCATATTTCATGCTTGAAAGTTTTTTAGAAAACAAGACGGGTTACTTAACTCTTGGCATAAATTAGTAAAATATTATTTTATACAAGAAATAGAAACATATACCTTTGGCAGAAAAGAGTACGTTTTAATCAGGAAATTCAAGGAAAAGGGTCTTGCTTACATTTATGAATAGGGGTACTATTCTGTAAAAAAATAAAACATGAACGCCATAAATATTATAACTTCACAGTAGCAATAGCTCAGGTTAGCACATGAACCAACTTTTCATCTCGAATTATGCCAAAACTTCCTGAAATGAGGTTTACCTGTGAGAAGCTAGTTGCTTTGTTTCTCATGCTCCGAAGTTGCTCAAGTGCATGAATGTTATTGGAGTGAGAAGAAATAAAATTGGAATGCACTGACTCTCTTGAATTTGCATGAAAATGGTCAATGAACTGTTCAAACATGGAATATAATTCCTCCGATGCATTCTGCAAAAAAGAGATTGTGCACAAAAAATTATGTGATTTGAGTATGAAACCTAAATTACAGAAGTCATTACCTGATAAAATGCAACGATCTCAGTGGTTTCCATGTTGTACACAGCATAGAAAGCTGCACTCTGATCAGTACTCCGGGTAACCTAAATTTTGTAAATTATTAAGATGACAAAGTTCATGGGAAACCCTAATATGCAAAATGGCATAATAGTATGAGAATAATTAAAACTTTAGACCTAAACCATAACAAAATAAAAACTGCATACCCCTCCATCGACGCTACCAAACTTGATTAGAAGATGATGACGATCCAAAAACTGAACCTGTTTGAAGTATCTCCAGAAGTTATGTAGAAAGACTCAGGAAAAAATAAAGATTGAGAGAAAGGAAGAGGAAACGAACAAGATAGGAAATGGTAATATCCATAAGCTTGGAATGGAAAGATGTTTGTTTCAGAAGACTCAGAACAAAACAAAATTTTACCAAATTTCTTGTTTGTTATCATGGAAAAAGCCAGATAAAAGTTCAGGCACAAACTAAAAGAAGAGCTATGAAGGCCTACCTTCCACATGATGAGGTCAGCATAAGCTTGGAAATGAAAATAGAAATTCTTCTTAAGATGCTGAACCCTCTGGAAGAGAAAGCTGCTATTAGATATTTCTAATCTTCAAACAAAAGTATAGCACAGAGATAAATTATAGATAAACAATAAATCATACGGCATTTCAAACTATTCATCATATCAAAATAGCAAATGCAACAAAATATGAAGCAAGAACTAAGATTGTGTTTAAAGAGGCGGATGGAAAGTGGGAGGGGAGGGAATTGAAGATGGAAAAGAGAGGGAAGGAAAGCAGAAAGGACCCAAAAATATTTACTGTAGCTACTGTAGCTACAGTAAATCAAAGTTGTGAGAAAATTACCCACTGTTTATGCAATTTTGGCTACAGTCCTTTCCACTTTCCATCCACTCTATTAAACAACCAAAGCTATACTTTCCGTCCCCTCCCACTTTCCATCCGCCTCTTTAAACACAGCCTAAGAGTGAGCTTTAGGATGATGACATCTCAAGAAAAAAAAAAATCTAAAATACTCCCAACTTGTCCATCAACCCATAGTTTGGGGTAATGAAAATAATATCAAACTATTCAAAATAAATGTAGCATTTATATTACCAATATATAATCAGCAAAATTAAAAAAAAAAGAATATAATTAAAATTTAAAATGATAAAAAATAATATAAGGATAAATATAAGTATAGCTTTTTAAAAAGATAAAAATAAGAAAAGGTAAATTCCTTACCGATCATAAGAAAATAATTTTTTAGACATTTAAATATTTCTTTTTTATCCATAATCTAAACATTAAATAGTTTAGTTTAATGTTATTATTTATTAAATTGTAGGTATTAACTTAATAAAACAATTAAAAAATTCAATTAAACTGAGAGCTAGAGTATAAAGTTTACTTAAATTTTTTTCACTAGATGAGTTGTACCATTGATGTTTCATGGCTCATACAAACCATACCCAAAACTGTCATAGGCATCAAAGTTGCATTCTTAGTATCTTCTCAAGCATTATGGTCAATTACTAAAAAACAAAACTTTTTACATTGGCAAACACAACCTTAAAGCAGTAATGCTGAAATTCTAGAATGCCCACTGAGCCAACTACTTGGCAAACACCTAGTTATGCCTTTATCGCACCCCAAACCATGATGGTCAACATAGACTTACTAGGTACAGTGAAGACTCGCATGCCTGTCATATAAATCCAAAGATGACAGGAATGCCCCCATCAATAGGACTTCTCATAGACTTTCTTCTCATCTAAATCTTCTAATGGGCCAAGGTTTGAAAAATCGATCTGAATTGGTATACTGTGTCTAACCTCGGAACAATATGCTACAGTAAAATCAACCGTACTGATACTGTGCTGCAATGAAATCATACGATCAGTTTAGACCAAGATTTCAAACCTTGCAATGGACTAGTATTTTTGCAAGAGTGAAGTTGAAGGTGGAGTAGGTGTAATTCATATGAACAATCACATCAGGGATCTCCTTCGCAGATGGTGGTGTGCCAACTGCCAAGTCAACCTACACCAATCACATTAACCTGTGCCTGGTTTCAAAACATGCAATTCCAATAGATACCTTATCACACATTTGGAGAAAACCACTCTCAGTCAAGGGTTACTGACATTATGAAACAGCGGCAAAAAAATGAGATAATAATACTATATTACTATCTTCTAGATAGACAGACAAAAATGTAATGATTCTTCGTTTAAACTTTTTAACAATTTCTATTACTCTATAAGCTTCTAGCAATGGAAGCCTGTTTATCTCTCCAACTGAAAGTATCAATGATGGTACATACTGGGCATCAAAACAAAGCTGGAGAATTCTCAATGGAGCGAGTCCACATACGGATCACTAAACAGTGGCAGAACACTATACACCAACCACAATTTCGTATATAACTCTTCATCAATTCTTGGGGTAAAGACGTACAAATGGCTCTGCTACTGAAGGTAGACTAAAATGCAAATCTAAGCCCCAGAATTGGAGAATTATTACTGACAAAAGTTGTGCTCTAAAGTCTAAACAACCATGTTATGTTATATACAGTGAAGCCAATGAAACTACTGACCACGTTCTCATGTCCTGCTTTTTCTACTTGATTAGGTAGGAGAAGAACAGAGGAAATTAAATTTCACCGACCTCAACCATACCCGGAACACTCATAAAGAGATTGCACAATCACTAGAAGGATGAGGAATATATATAGATAAGTGGATTTATACAGGGATTAATCTGATGCATAGACAGAAAGGTACGAAAGAAATCTAGCATGAGAAGAAATGGAAATCTGATGCATATTGTGTGAAAGAAATGAAAAAAATAAAGAGAAAAAAACTTCGCAGAAGAAAGAACAAAAGGACGTGCTGATTCAAGCTTGGATTGTAAACATAAGCATATGGCTATGGAGAAATTTGATACGAAAGAGGAGAGGCTATTGCATTGAACCAGACAAGCCGCAGCAAGAATAATGGCAAGATCGTTTGGTTCTGCATCTCATGCATAAGGGCTGAGAATACTTGTTTTTTATTGTGTTCAGTGTTTTATTCTTCATAATCCTCCATTTTGATGTACTTATCAAAATTTATAAAATAATATGGGCCTATGGGGTCAGACCACATATTTCCATCAAAAGAACCACGGATGAATTGAAGCCAGAGTTTATAATGCTAAACGTTGAAATCAAAGTGACTAACTACTGTAGATCATTTTGAAAGCTCTGATTGGACTTGGATCAAGAATTTAGACTCAGTTGAGGGTCCGACTTGTCATTATCAAGACTGGGGAAAAGGGGAGTAGTAGATTAGCAACATTACTAACCTTCTCAATGACGTGGAATGTGCTCATGTCAGCTGACACCATTGAAGATCGGTAAGCATTCAACAGGTGAGGATCAGATAGTGAGTTGATGTGGCTAAGGGTAGTGATCCATTTATGGTTTTCTAGTTACGGTTTCCAAGTAACAGTTGAAATCTTCTTTTATCTTTCTTTCTTTTATAGTCGTATTATTGTTCCTTTTAAAAAATTCATCCTGTTTCTCAACTTACCATAAGCATTTTCATCATACAATCTTCAGATATGTGTTCTCTAATAATACACAGGAAGGCCAACTAGATGGCTAAGTTCAGAATGAAAAAGACCTAGAGCTGCATCCTCTATCCAAACTTTTATTTTTGCTATTTCCAAAACTGGTGCATTTCCGTAGATTGATGAACCTTGACACAAGAAGTAAGCAAAATCTTGTAAACGTGAGATGCCATAGTTTGCACAGGTGGAGGTTCTTTATGCGCATAATGAAGTTGCAACATTGAGCATTGCAGGAGAAATACTGCATGTTGTAAAGGCAGCATGCAGTAACATATAGTAGAAAGTAGTGAGTAGCAACCAGTGAGATAAAGATAGTCGTCAGTAGAAAGAATGCAAAATCTGTTCAATAATTATAACCGTTGGTAATATTCTAGAAGTAATTGTCATTTGAAGAGCATTTGCAGTCACATTCAGTGACAAACACTAGCTAAATATTAACAAATTCAACAACACAGCTGGTTTACATACAAAGAAACATGATTGGTTCCAAAACTAGAAGGTTAATTTAGTAAAGAGTTTCATACCAAGACTGGATCTGCTTCTTCATTCCATGCTTTGCGAAAAATAAAGGAAAGCAAACGTTGCTTGATACCAGTAAGGAATGGGCTTGATTGTGTGACCTGCTGGTGATGAATGCCATTAGCTGAATGATGAACATATTCATCAGGCTTGCTTTTATTCACAACTGCAGTGCACTGAAGAAAATAAATCAAAGTAATCACCCAAGCCAGAATAACAAGAAAAAAAAAAGAGAAGCAAAAAACAACGTGGCCTTCAAAGTTATAGTCATTTATGTAGTTTAAAAAAAATCAAGAGATACCTTTAGCAGGTTGTTGTTGACAGGGAAGGCCACCTCCCTTTGGGTATCCCTCCCAAATAGGTGGGTAATAAATTTGCTTGCTAAGAAGTTCATTTTCTTTAACAATACCAATTACCAAAGCATAGAGATGCAGTCAATGACTCAAATAGGGAAGCATAAATTTGACAAACAATCTCTTACTTCACAAGAATTTTCTTGTGTCCAACCCTCATTTTAGGGATCCACATAAGCAATTTAGAGAATCTTACTAAAGTTGAGGGATGCTATAGAATAAGGCATCCAAAAATTGGCCTGAGGAGGCTCAATCAACAATTTATGAAGAAATGATAAGTCTGAATTGCATCAAGTGTGATGAAAAGAGTAATTGCATCAAGTGTGATGAAAAGGGGCAACAAGCAGTTTAACTACCAGGGATCTTGTAGCGAAGTAAACAATATCAAAATAAGCAAAAGTGTTGATTGAGAGTAAAGATCAAGCCATTTATTTTCAAAAATGTATACCATTTTAGCACACTCTACTAAGGTTTAAAATCTTGGACTAATATGTATATTGCATTATACTCATACCAGTACACAGTACTGGTACCAAACTGATCTTGAATTGGTATATATAGCTTATATTAGACAGTACAAACCAGCTTTTAAAACCTTGCACTCTACTAAAAAACAAAAGATTTAGATGCTAAGAATTAAGGAAGTTAGTTTTATGTGGCATGTAAAGTGTACAATATGCCCATTCAAACTAGGAAACAAGGTTTTAAATATTAGTCATTGGTCTTAGGTTAGACTAGCGTATATTGATACATATTGACATGTGGTACCGATAGCTATAGTCCTAAACTTAAGTATCATATAGATAATTATATATCTATAGTACTAGATCAATGTACCAAGTACCTATATAGGGTCAAATTGGTTCAATCTACTTGTATCAAAAAGAACGGACCAATTTTTGTAACCATACTAGGGACTAGTAGTTAAGATGAAAAGAACATCTTCTTCCTCTACTTCCATGATCTACATTCAGTAATATATGTTAACTATGTTGGGTTTCTCCTCCATGATTCACACTAATTTGTTTCTTCTTCTTCTAGCCAAGGACACATAAATTCTGTATTTGTTCTATAGAGGATTAGCTTCTCATTGATTTTGACATATATAACTTTTGTTAATTATTAACACTTTCATCCCCATATGATGCAACTGTCTCAATTCTATCTATTTGATTTATGGTCTTATTATTATGAGATTTAATTTGGTGCCAACTAATTCAAAAGTTTAAGTTATTAACTATTTAAAAATATAATGTCAATACATCATAACTCTAACGAATCTAAGTCAAAGTTTGACCTAAGGTTTAAAATCTCCATCTGCATCCGTATGGTGATTTTGTCTTGGATTGGTACATACCAAACAAAACAACACTACACGATACCAATATTGGATAAATTGACACTAATCTTGAATTGGTATGTACTGCCCCTACCAAGAAGTATTTTTTATTCCTTGTTTTAGCCACACCTAGTACATCATATAAACAAGCATATGAGAAGTTGAGCAATGAGAGGATTTTAATAATGAGCATGAGCATCCTAGCTTACAATGTGCATAAACGATGCAATGATATGACCGAGGATTCTTGAGTTGATAAATACTCTCCATTCTTTGAGAGTTCAATACACTTGAGCAAAATTAACACAGTAAGTACCAAGATTATGACAAACGATCCAATTTTGAGTATGGATATGGCTTCAAAGCATGGTCAAATACACTTCAACTACACATGTATTAAGTAGGAGAATGAGCACTTGCAGCAAGCTAACAAGTTAGAGTGCATTTCCCTCTAGGCCTCTAGGTCTTTTAGGCTCACCCAGAGTTGATCTTGATACAAGAGCATTTCCCTCTTAGAGACACAAGAAAGACAAGATTGACAATGAATACCTCAAGACAAAGAAGAGGGAGATTGGTTGTTCCAGTTCAGTCAAATCCCCATATATGCAAACCAGTAGCTGCAACACAAACCATCACATCATAGTGTCTATTTTCTAATAGAACGTACCCAACATCTTACCTCCTTTCTTTACAAGATTGTTGGCTCTACTTCAATAATTAAGTGAAGGAATGTCAATCGTAGGTCCAGGTGTTAGAGCCATAAAAGGATATCTTTAACATCACACTTATATGGAAATGTGCAATACTTGCACTAGTGTTGGATGAGAATAGTTAATTCTAGGAACCTCCTAGTAATAGATCAAAGTTAGTTCCTCAAATATCAAGATTTGGACCATAACAATATACTTGTTATAACAAGAACAAAGTTAGATTACAAATTTTTAAAAGTAACAGAGCTTTTGACAGCATCATTTTCAAGCTATTTCAATTTACAAAGGAAAATAATAATAATACAATAAATTATCAAAGTTTATCAGGTTTAACTAACCCGTGACTGGATTAAGACGTGCAAGAAATGAAAATATTACTACAGTATAGCAAGAAAAGAAAGAATATCATTGTAGCTTGACATAATTTATCTCCAATGAGCCATAGTATATGACTATGAAAATCAAGTTAAAAGATTATAAGCTTAAATTACAAACAGAACTCTTCGGCCTTATTCAAAAACCAGGTTTTTCATAGCCTTAACAAGATATTCAACCGTAGTTCAAGATTGATGCAGCTATTATTTTATATACACCTTCAAAAGCAAGATAAGGAAAGAATTTGAGTAGAATATAAGGAAATCCATTCAGGAATGGTATAACTTGAGTAAACTTGTAAACGAGGAACAAAAATCTTGATGAACAAAAAACATACCTGAGCATGAGAATTGAGAAATAACTCATCATCCTCTAGGCAGAATGCACCAATGTTACGAACATTAACTAGGTTTCCTGAATCACATACTTGGAGGATATGTATTGTCTGATATCTTAGGGACATTATACACAACAAATCTTCATACAAGAAAACACCCATGCTATGAGCTAAGTTGACAAAATCATTGAAGAAAGACTTCTCACCCATTATCACTCCATCTTTAAGCCTAAAAAAGAATAGTAATTGAATTAATAAAAATCTAGAAACTTAGAAACCTCACTGATGAAATATTGTGAACGGTATTTGATTCCCTCGAGAAACTTGAGTGGAAGTACCTTACAAGGTGAAATGTTATCTTTTCTATGGATGGAAGTCCATGAATTGCACCCTCAATAGCAGGAACCTCATGATTTTGCATGGTTGAGGTTGCAAATAAACCAAACTGATGATTCTCCAAATAAAGAAAAAAGTCCTTGCATATGAATTCACTGCAGGTTCCTAATGATATACAGTATAATTGGGTAAAGAAGCTGTCGAACTTCTTTGCTTTCTGGGTCAAACTTTGGTGATCGCAATTTTCTCCTTTGAATGAGAAGGACAACCATGCAGGTCTGTAAACTACAATATCCTGCAGGTTCCTACTAAAACTGATAAGGTACTGGCCATCATCTGTGAACTTCCGAAAAAAAAGATCTGGACAATCAACATCAGAGATAGTATAGCCAGGAACAAGATTCTCATAAAACTGTCTAACAAAATTAATCTGCAAAAAAGGATAATCCTTAGTCAAAACTTTGTACAAACTAAAACCAAAAACAGCAAACCAGTCTGATGAAACAGATGAGGTAAAGATATCGCGGGAAAATTATCAGCCAAATCTAGCACTAACAGAACTGGAAAAGTCTGCACTAAATTTCAGCATACATCATCTTATCAAATCATTGTCAAATGGCCAAACTCCTAATAAGTGGTTTAATTTTTAAACAAAAATGAAATATGCTAAACAAGTCAATGAACAAGTTATTTTGCAGCAGACTATATCTTTCTTTAATATATTAAAAAATATGTCATAATTTCTGGTCGGCAAGTTTAGCTATATAATACAGCAGCAAATATTGAATTGATAAAGACGTACGTGTCCATCATGGGAGTTCTTGTTTAATGGCAGTGAATTAGTCATTTGTTCCTTTAGAAAGGAGATACAATGCGTAGGCTATAAGAGGAAAAACAGTTGATAAAGAACTGCATTGGCTAATGCTGTCAAGGTACATGCATATGAAAAGAAGCATGTAAGTACCACCTAATTGATGACAATTTTTACACTTAGGCTCATGTTGAGAAGTATATGGAAAAGTAGTTTGATGAACAATGACATGTTGATGTGCAGAAAGAAGAAAAACCAGATTTCATATATGCAAGGTTGTTATCAATACTGTAACATTTGAGAACAATGAAGAACTTAATTTACTTTATCATAGTATGGTGTATATACGAATTTATTTTGCAAATCATTATAGTTAGTTTGACCGTTTGAGGATGAGACCTAGCACCATAGTAAGATTGCCCCATTGCAAGATGAATGTAATATATGACTACACCAATGGTTTATATTCCTAGCCATTCAGTTCTTTTTTCCACATAGACATGTGATTACAGTTTGGCCTTTGAGTTGTTATTAGCGTGTTTAAGTTTATATAAGCGCCAATGTGTCATTCTTTACTCTCTCTAAGCTTTCAGTCTCTCTCAACTCTACCTTTCTCACTTCCTTGTATTATGCTTCTCTCCCAACTCTATCTTATGTTAATTCCTCATGCCAACATGCAAACCAATTGACTAACCGCCATTGCTGGCAATGCATCCATTATAATAGTATTGTGAAGAATGGAATCAAAGAACCTTTTACAGATCGATACCCCAATATTGCCAAATAAGTGAAAGTAAACACAAGGAGTCCATTAAGATTTCAAGCAGCAACTTGACACCATAAAATGAGCAAGCTTTGGAAATTTAGAGAACAAACAACTCCAACTAAGTAACAAGTATTTAAGTGTCTCATCAATGATAAATGTAAAACACTCAATGACATGGCAAAGGAATCTGTGTTGACAACCACTCAACGCAACAAAATCTCAACATGCCTTTAAGCAAAACTAATAATGAAAATGCACTATTTTGAATGATTTTTTATATACTGAAGAGGAACGAATGACAATGCAATTTGATAATCAAGCTATGACTGGTATTAGTTGTAATCCAATATTCCACAAGGAAACTAAACACTTGAAGTTCATTGTCACTTTATTAGGGGTGTGATGACAAACAAGATTAGCACTCCATTCACTTCGTCCAAAAATTAACTTGTTGATAATTAAAGCGCCATGCTTGCCAAATTTCATGATCTTAACCTCACGGCGGGAAACTGCCGGTCAAGAATCATCTATTTCGAATTTTGGCAACCTCCGCCGTAGCGTTGCGATGAAAAGATGGTGGCGAAGGTAGATGGCCATAATAATGTTCTGGAAAGAGGAATTGCAAGAGGCGTACACTGGCACCAGGACGAGGGGCGAGGATTTGGCGCTCGAAAACCCTGGCAGCGACGTTGGTGGCCTTAAACATCAGTACAAGCGCGGGCAACAGAAGGAGGAGAAGCGGCGGCCGCGATTTGAGATGGGAGAGCAGCGACGGTAGCGGAGACGTGCATTCCTCTTCGAAATCGCACCTGTGAGAGGAGCTGGAAATGGTGGAGTAGATGAGAATGAGAGAGGGAGGGAAGGGGAGGGGCCTGGTGGTGTTGCTCTTTATGTCGCCTCTGTTGGCGTCGTCCACTCGCCAGGCAAAGATTATGAGGACGGCAGAGAGACACGGCGAGAGAATGAGGCAGAGGCACAGTGGAAAGGAGGAAAATGAATATTGATTTCAGTGGAGACCAAAACCGCAGCACCCTTTTGCAACAACCCTTGTAGCGGATCAGTATTCAAAAGTTAATACGGTTTCATTTAGAGGTCGTAATTTAACCAATTAGCCGAATTAGTTGGTACCTGATCTGATCCAATCCAACCCTGACAAGTTCAAAAATTTTAATTAGTTAAATTGGACGGATCTAGATTTGAAAGATCGAATTTTAATCGGGTATGGATGGATTTTATAGGTATGGAATATGATACACGGTTTAAATATAAATTTAAAATTATATATTTTTATTTTTAAAAGATAGTTAATAATAATAAAACATTATTATATAACATATTTATTATTATTATTATTATCTTATAAAATTATATTTTATAGCATAATTTAAATAGAAAATAAAAAATAAATTAAAACATAGCCAGTATGTATTACTTTTCTTATTTTTATTTATACTAATAAAATATTACTTTTTTTTTTATCCATTGAGAGTAATTTCAATGTCAAAATTAACCAGAGATAAAATTTACCGTCATTGAAATAACTACATTCAACGCCGTGATCCCGTCTTCCGTATCTTCTTCTTCACTCGACTTCAGGGATTGTTTTCGTTGCCGCCATCGGGAGGCTGAGCCACGAGGGCTCCGGCGTCGGGCGGACAGAGATTCGCCATCATCCGGATCCATCCAAGTCCATGAAGGTTACCGATTGCTGGAGGCCGAGCAGTAGGGGTTTCTCCTATGTCAATTCCACATTCTTGTGAAGTAGGTCCCTGATAGATCGCTAGGAAGTCGAGCCATGAGGGCTCCGGCGACAGGCGGACGTCAGTTCGCCATAGCCAAATCTAGAGTCAAGTGTTGTTATTCCACCATTTCCTCCTACCATACTCGTTGCTTCTTCCCTGCCTCCATTCTGAGTTCTTATTACTCAAGAACTCGCTGATGTCCTTGATGTCACGCCCCGGTCGGATCGGTCTAGAATGAGCGCTTATCCGCTTCCTAGAGCCGTCCGGCGGAATACCAGAACGCAACTCGCACTAGGGTTTCCGAACTTAAATTAGAAACCCTAATCTCCCCGAAGAATTTTTATCCCCAAAATACAATTCGCACGGAGAAAACCCTAACCCCAATTTAGAAATCCGGAAAAGAACGGAACCCTAAATTAAGATACCTTCTCTGATTTTGACCAAAGTCACAATCACCACCTTGCTGACGTCGGCGTGACGTCAGCCCTCGATGAAAATCTCGCCGCGCGCGTAAATCACCGTCGCTGACGTAAGCCTACGTCAGCCGCCCGAATTCGCTTTTCGCCGTTCGATTTTGCACGCCGCCCTACGTCAGCGTCGCCTCGCTGACGTCAGCCTGAAATCGAAATCCAATTCGATTTCGTTCGATTCGAGCGTTGACTGCTCGTTTCGTTGACTTTCACCTCGAACGCCGAGTCGTCGTCTTCCTCGCGACGCCGCGAGCGTTCGACGCCGAGCGCCGCCTGCGCTCGTGATTCTCCTCCGTCCGAAGCTGATCGACAGCCACCTGCTGTCGTCGCCGAATCACCACAGAGAACACGAACCAGAGGAAGAAGGAGAAGAAAGCTGGTTCCTTTTTATTCCCTAAAGAGGTTACAAAGTTCTCCTCGTCGTCGGCGACCCTCGCCGCCTGACCTCCCTCTTCCCACCCTCACCGGCGAACCAATCGCCGATTACAATCTCTCGGTTCACTCTCGTCGAAGCTTTCCCAAGCTTCTTCAGTGGTCATCAATGGCGGATGGAGTCCTCCTTCCGATCCTCGTCCGCTCCCCTTTATAGAGGACGGCCGCCGCCGCCTCTCCTTGATTTAGGGCTTCCATCGCCCGCTTCTTCCGCCGAATCCGCCGGAGTCGTCGACGCACGCGGCTTCGTTCGCGTTCCCGTCCGATACGCGCGGAGCTGACGAAGATGTCGGAGACGAAGTCTCCGAACGCGTGCCGCACGCGTTTTTACCCAAATCGAGCACTGTGCTCGATTTCCTGTGTGCGCTGGGCTGGGTTTGTGGATTTGGGCCGGACCGGTCGAACCGGGCCCTAACACTTAGACGTGTTGAATCGCGTCGCTCCACTGAACGGCGGAAATTGTTTCTTCCTCCATCCCGTCGATCCCAGGCGAACAAGGTCCAACTATTGGATCTGGGCAATATTTTGTCTTCGAGCTATGTTCTCCACACCCGGCCCGCTGACGAAAGGATCAGAGCATCGGAGGCTCCGATCGCCAGAATCGAAACGTATATGCCGCCGCCTATCTTCCCCAACTTTCGACTAAACATTCCCCTTCCGGCCGAGAATCTTGCCCGAGGCGTCCTCCTCAACGAGGCTATAGTCTAGATGCATCCAGGTTGTTGAATGACCGTCAGACCGACGATGTTCCGATCGCTTCGACCGGCCACGGGCGACGCTCGCGCAAGGAGACGAACCACCCTGCAGGTCGGGCCTCATGCGGATCTTGATCCACAAAATCTGGCACGAATCTCATAAGCAAGCCCCAATTCAGATTCGCAGAGGCTATGCATGTTGCAAAGCAGACCAAAGATACAAGCCCGATCCAGTCGGAAGCCCAGTGGGTAAGTCTCTTTCTCAATTTACTAATTCATCGGCTGTGAATAATTTTCTTCAATCCAATTATCCAACTGAATCTGTAATGGATTCAATGATCCAATATAGCTTTCCAAGCAAGTCGACCCTGATCCTTCCAGCGTTCAGATTTATGATCGGCAATCCAGATCAAGGAGCAAAACACATTTGTAGTGGATAGCTAAGTTTAATCTTGTTGATTTTGTAATTCTAAGTGGTATTTCTATAATTTGGGTATTTTGACTTTTGAGGGTTTGTCACTGCTCTTATTGTGATTGTAATTATTTGGGAAATATGTGTATCTAGTCTCATAGTTAATTAGGGATTATTTATACCTATTTGGACTTCAATGCTTAGCTGATTTTTCTATAGATAGTCATGTTTGTCTATATTTTAATTACTAATACCTATTATTGTATTGCTTTAATAGATCTAGTAAATTTTAGTAGATACTCCCTATTATTTTTGCCTACTACTCTACCCCTCCATCAATGTTTGGTACAAGAGCATAAGAGCCTTTGAGGGGTTCACTGAGCCCACGTGGGGATTAAGTCATGGGTGAACTTGAGAGGACCACAATTGAGGGTGTCCAATGGTTTAGGATAGGAGTGAGCATAATTCAAGATTTTAACGAATTTATTGATCGGTAAATTGATAAATTTAATATCGATTTTTAGTACAACAGGTAAATTTTTATTATTCGGTTTTCAATATCGGTAACGGTAAAAAATTGATCAGTTCAGTAATTTACTAATTTATCGATACATATATATTATTTATTTATTTTATTATTTTAATTTAGTTTATTTTACGTTTACACTTAAATATGGCTATGCATTCGGTACTAGTACCGGTATCGAAATTTTGATACCGAAGTACTGCATTCAATTTTTTTGGTACCAGTATCGAAAATCCCGAAATACCGAATGCTAGTTATCATGCCCAATTTAAATCTAAATCGATTCATCCACGTCACCCGATTTGCCTCGAATTTTGTGTAAAATCAAAACCCTAAATTCTGAATTGATGCCGTGATTTTGATTGCGTTGACTCGAGTCAAGCCTCATTTAGAACGCCTATTTCCTCATCGACAGAACGCGCTCGAACGCAGTCGCCTGCGTTTGTTTGTCGCCGGCTAGGCACGTTGCCGGAGAAGAGAAGACGGGTAAAGGGCGTGCGGCAAGCTCGGACCCGCATCCTTGCCTCAGCCTTCGCCGGAAGCCGCTGCTGCCTGAAAACCTCGCCGTAGGAGGAGAAAGGGAAAGCCGGAAGAGATCGCCACCTGGAAGGAGAGACGTTCGCCTCTGCAAATGCCGGGAGGAAGGGAGTAGCGTCGCACGTTGCTGGCTCGTCGGAAGGTTCGGCCAATCTTCCTTGCCCTTCCCTAAACCGAGCTCTACTTCCTCAGATGGAGCTCTCTGCTCCTCGTCATCGACGACTCCAGCACTTAAATGGGGTGATGCTTCTGCCGTTGGAAGGGGATCAGCTCGCCAGCCAATCCTTCCATTTTTTGAATCTAGAAATCCCGCCTCCATCAGCCATCGACGAAGCCGTTGACGCCGCCTGCTTTATCCGCACCTGATCGAGCCCGTAATTCTTGTCTGGCTGTCTCTATGCGCCGTCGTCTTTGCCATCGTCCTCACCGGAGAAGGAGCCGTCGATGGTGCCGAAGATGGCGTGTCGTCGAAGCTGATGACGACGCGGCTGTGGGCTTCATCCCAGCGTGGCGATGGCATCTACAATTTGGGCTTCCGCTCAATTTCATCCAACATAGTAGTATAGTTTGCTCTCTAAGGTATTACAAAAAAATTAATTAATAATTTTAATTAATAAATATAATCGGTACTTCGGGACTATAAATAAATCCCAAATTTTATTTCAGGTATCGGTACGGGTACCAAAATCCCGATTCAAAAATAGGTACCGGTACCGAAATACCAAAATACCAAAAATTTTGGTACGGTACTTCGGTACCAGTACTATATGCTAAGCCCTACTCTTAAGTTTTAAGTCGTATTATTTTGATAATTAACCATAATTATTTTACAAATACAAATATCAATAAAAAATTAGTTCTTTTGTAATTTCTATATTTATAAGTAATTAAGATAAAAATTAATAAAATAGTAAAACCGGTAATTCAGTAATTTACCAAATTTACCGATCGGTAAATCTGTAATTTACAGATCGGTAAATTCCTTATTTGATTCGGGATCGATTTTTAATATTTCGGTATTCGGCAATTCGATTTTTGATAATTCGATATTCGATAATTTAGTTTTTTCCGAATACTCACCCCTGTTTTAGGACGATGAGAATGTTATCGTGATGACACACTATAAAAAGGTAGGTAAGATCCTCCCTATAGTCCTAATACTAAATGTCACGCTCCGGTCGGATCGGCCTAAAAACAGCGCTTAACCGCTGTCTCAGGGTAATCCGGCGGAACACCGGAACGTGATCGCGCTAGGGTTTCCGGGCAAATCTCACCCCCAAATTCGAAACCCTAGTTTTCCCCCACTCACTTTTTACCCCCAAATTACAAATCACTCAAACAAACCCTAACTCAAATATTACCTCGGTCAACCAAATCCTAGTCAACACCGCTCGGTTCGAATTTATTTCGGTTGCTAATGTCACCGTGACGTCAGCCCTCCAAATCGAATACGCCGAATTCGATTTCACATTCTACTGACGTCGGCCTGCGTCAGCTGCTGAAATCCGATTTTGCGAAATCGAGGGTTGACCGCTCGTGATGTTGACTCCTCGTTTCGAACGCTAAGGCATTCGAAACTCGTCTTCTTCGATCCGCTTCACGACGCTGCCGGTGTCGCCTCTTCCGCCGTGAGCCGCCGAAAAAGAGGTATGATAGCAGGGAAGCTGCTCGCCTGGAAGCGTCGTCTGAAGGTGGCGCAGAGAAGCTCGTCGTCGGAGAAGAAACACGGGGAAGGAAAAATTTCCTCTATTCGTCAAATAGATTACAAAAACCCTCGCCTCTCTCTTTTCTCTCGTCGGTGGCCGAGCTCTCCCTCACGTCGGCGACACCTCTTGTCGCCGCTTACAGAGTTCTCTTGCTCGAAAACTCTCCCTCGTAACACTCGACCTCAAGGACTCTGCTTGAAGCCTTCTCTTCGCTCTCAGATCCTTGCCGGTACTCTCTGGCTCCTTACAGCTTCTCCCAACCTCACTGATGGCAATCCAAGCTCTGCGTGCCCTCTGGATCACTCAATGCCTCAATCCTCGTCGCGTCGTAGCTTTAAAGGAGAAGAGCACCGCCTCTGCTCTTCCGCTCCAGCCGCGTTGTCCGATTCGTTCGGGTAGAGATCTTCGCCCCTCTGCAGCAGCCGCGCCTTCGTCCGAGTTTTTCTCGCATCCGCCACGTCCGAGAGCTCTGCACAGCCGCGCCTCTTTTAGGCGTCTGCCGCCCTTGGTCGACGTCCGCGTCCGATTCCTTCGTGAGCACGCTGCTGCACCGCCTCTGTTCGCGTCGTCCGGGAAGATCTCGCGGATGAAGGAGATAAGGCCACAGGCCTCTGGTCAACATCGCTTGTTGACCATCCCAATCTCACGAAGCTTTTGGCTCTGTTTTTACCTCGTTGACGTGGGCTTAGGTTTGTAGTTGGCCCACTTGGCCTTGGGCTGAACCGGGGAGTCGAGGGCCTGACACTAAGCAAAGGCTCAATCCCTTATCAATCATTTTGGATTAGTGGAATCAAAATCATACATATCAAAACAATAAACTATTTTAAAATTAGATAAAAATATTATTTTTTTTCATAATTTTAATTCAGAATACTAAAAATTAAAAATATAATGTAAGTTGTATGATTATAATTCCCTATTCGCATAAATCACATGAATCGTTTAAAGTAACATTTCATATAAAATCTTGTATTAAAAAATATTTTACATTAAATGGGTAGATTTGACTTAAACCAATTTATTAAAATTATTTAAATAAAAGAATCAGTCTTATTTGACTTATATATTTATGACCCGGCACCTTAATTATTTACCATCTATATTTAATGTATTATGTATAAAAAGCTAAGAATAGAAGGTTAATGAATTAACGGATTTGATTACGGGGTTCGAATTTAATTAATGAAGGATTTCCAATTTTGAACACATAGTCAAATTAATGTGTTTCGTTAATTAAAATTTTAAAAATTAATAAGAAAATGAAAAAAATCACTTATAATAATCCCTATTCTCTTGCGTATACGTGAAGAATCGGCCTGTGCCACCAGTAAATTTGCATTCAAGAACTTAAACATCTCAAATTCTTGTTCCCACCGCAGGGTCGGCGGCGCAAAATTTGAGATCAATGTCTTCAGAGAGCACACGCAAGGACGAAGAAGACAACACCCGCAAGAGCGAAGAGGACACATCCGTTTCCATGGATGCCGTTCTCTCCAACGACCTCCTGGAGAGGGTGCTTTCTCTCTTGCCCATCTCTAGCATCCGCAATGCTACCTTAGTCTCCAAGAGATGGCACGCGGTGGTGCATCGCCCGTGGGCTGTGATTCCACCTCCGCAAACGGCATTGTTCTTCATGTTCGTTGACACTCTCCGCCGCCCAGTGGAGGGCCGCACCTACAACCCGATCCTCCGCCGATGGTCCACCACCCACTTCCCTTTCATCGAGAAGGACTGGCACGTTGTTGCGTCTAGTGGGCTAGTCTGCGTGATGGCCGGCCGAGATACTAGCCGTCGGCTCTTTGTCTGTAACCCTCTCACCGGAGACTCCAAGCAGCTGCCCCACGGCCCCCCTCTCTGCAGCGCCATCCCCAGAACCATCGCCATGTCCGTAGACCGACAAACCCACAGCTACACCATTGCCGTCGTTAGCCGCTGCAAACGCGCCGTCGACGACAACTGGGACGTGTCCGTTCATGTTTACGAGTCGAGGACTCAAACGTGGGCTGTCGCGCTCACACAACCCATGCCGTGGTCAGGAGATAGCTGCATCATCTGCAATGGAGTTCTTTATTGCTTCCCCGCCAGTAACACCTTGAATCCAACGTTTCGCTTACTGGCATATGATCTTAAGGCGAGGCCGAGGTCCAAGTCCTTCGTTCCGATTGCAGTTCCGCCGCAGCCCTCGAGATTAAAATCATTTATATTGGTAGTAAAGCCGGTGCTATCGAACCTATGGCTTATAAACTTGAGGGAGAAGGTGGTGATGGTGGCCTTGATCCAAAATAAGCACAGGCCATCTAGAATGGTGGCCCTCGGAATCTGGGAGTTGGAGGAGGAGGGATGGCGCGAGGTGGTGCGGCTAAAGGCGGATCTGATCCGAGAAAAGTTTGGCGATCAATACCATTTGATTTACAGTTGCGGCGCCGGCGACTTCGTCTACGTACATCGCCGCAATTCAGAGTTCGTGCTGACTTTCGACATGGAGACCAAGTACTGGGAGTGGTCAAAGCAATGCCCAATCGAACCGACAAATTCATCAGACCCGAGCTTGACCGGTTTTTGCCTTGAACCAAATTTCAAGATGCATTGTTGAATATACTTAATTTTAGTTAGTACTTTTGGGTAGTTCAAAAAGTACTATTGTTATGTATTTTTTTATTTCTTAAAATAATAGTGTAATTTTCATTTCTTCCCCTATGTGCCACCTTATTTTATTGCTATATTAAAACCAAAATTATTTAAAATTTAAATTATAATAAATTAATAATAAAGCAACGAGATAAAGGTGCTTGAGTTGCTATTTTTATTTTTTTACTAAAATAAATTACAATAATCAAATAGTCAAAACGTTTATTATTCTTTTTGAAAAAATCATTTAAAAAAATGTTTATTTGAATTTTTTTTTCTTTTTTAAAAAATTGATCGTATAATAATTTATTTAAATTCATTTAGCTACTTTTAAATCAATAAAAATTAAAAATTGATTAGTATGATAATTTACCATTTATTTGGAAAAATTAAAATTTGATCAGCATAATAATTTACCAAATTAATTTTATGTATTTAAATAAACTTTTATTTTATATTTTTATTAATTTATTATTAAATTTAACAACCATAGGAAAGGCAAGCAAAGCCCTTGCTTATAGTAATGGCGACAAGCACCGCGACGGCGTTGACCTCCTCCGTGAAAGGTCTCCTCTTTTTCGGCCGCGCCCCTTCGTCGCGCAGGCCTACCTCCTCGTCGTTTGTTCTCAAGCCATCCTTGAGCTCGCTGACCTCCACTCCATCGAAGCTTCGTTCTTCCTGCCGTTTAGAGTCGGACCAGCCGCCGCCGCCGCCGCCAAAGGATTGGGAATGGAGACACCGGGAGCTCCTCGTCGACTCCTTCCATCGGAACAACGCCCTTCGTGCGTTGCTTCACGAGGTCTCCAGAAGCAAAGCCCCGTTCCGGCTCCTCGAAAGAGATGGGGACTGGACGGAAGACAGCCTCTGGGCTGTCGTCGCACTCCTTGTTGAAACTGGAAGGGCCGATGAGGCCTTAAAGGTTAGGTTTTCTCTTCTTCTTGTCGCTCTTTGTCTCTTTGATTGAAATTTTCTCTTTATATGATGTTTCGGAATGTTTCATGTTTAGTACGCGCAAATTTTTTCCCACCATCTTTATCTTTGATTGAAGGTTAGGTTTTTTTTCTTCTTGTTGCTGGTCGTATCTCGGATTGAATTTTTCCTTTTTGTATATGAGGTGTAAGATTGTTTGCTGATTAGTACGCCCAGTTCTTTTTGCTTTTTTACCACCAATTTTATCTTACAAAGCCAAGTTGGACTCCTTGTGGCTTTGCGTCGTTCATTTGTTGAATGAGCACTTGCAATCACGCCCTTCCTTTGGCTTACGATAACTGTCCAGGAAGGGGATTAAGGCGTGAAGTAGCTTGCAAAGGAGTATGGCTGAGGCGTACGCCTATGAACTGTACTCTTTTCATGCTTAGTAGTTCTATATCCTAGTGTTTTTTTTTTTTCTATTGATTACTGCTTGTACTGCTTAAACCACTTGATCCGAGGGAGTTCAGATAATTACAACTAGTAACTTTATATGACAAAAATATAAAGAAAGTTTGTAACATGCAACGAATGTATTCAATCTATTAAAATATCAAACTTTAAAGTATTGCCTTGGACGATTCTATCTAGCCAAATTGATCTAGGTGATTCAATGATATTATTTTGCCACTAAAATTGGGATTTCTTGATCTAGATCGTTGGACCATTCCTATTCTAGACTACCAATTACACCCAAGAGGACCTCTTTGAATCTATATTTTTCTTTCAAGCCAATATCCTCTTTTCTCTGTTGCAGCTCCTGTTCTCTTCTCTTCCTCTTTTTGGTTACCAAATTGGCACAAGTGAGCCACCACAAAGGAGAAATGAGACATCCAATCAAAATCCAACTTAATGTAAATGTAAGTTGTCATAATATCACAGCCTTGGATAAGACTAGTGTAAAGCTTGCATTTTCTACATGGGAAATACCTGAAAATTGTACTAAGAGTCAAGGACAGTGCAATAAAATAATCTTAATCTCTCTTGTAGATAAGGTGCCTATCTAACCCTACATTGCTACCTGTTAGTTTAGGGCTTAGTCAGTGCATTCAACTATATTCTCACATACCACAATGCCAATATTGGTACCCATTAACACTGTTTAGCTTGAACTCACTGGATTTTGTCCTTCAGTCAATATCATAATAGATCCTTCTGAATTAATACAAATCTTCTTTGACATTTGTGCATCTCGAAAATAATGGCAATCCTTTCACTGAAGACAAGATTGCTAACAATAAAAATTAGCTTTATTATTACGTAGCATAGTCATATAATCTTTACAAGAAAAAGCCAAGTCAATGAAAAGGCTTTGGAAACATGTCATCTAACATGTGGCATGAATCATGACTCTATATTCAACCTCCATGTCAGTTTGGGCACCACTTCTCTTTCCTATTTTTCTGTATCACTAAATCTTTTCCACATTAAGTGCAAAATATGCTGCATAAGCTGCATCACTATATGACTTGATTCAAAGATGTCCATGTTTTTGAGAGAAAAAACTTTTTACGGAATAAACTGTGATAAAATTTAGCATGGTCACATGAGAGAAGGTCTTAAAGTTATCGACCTAATAGGTTTGAGTGAAATCCTTAGCTGCAAATTGAGCCTTGTGCATTTGAATAGAATTAGCAAGATTGTGATTGATAGAGTAGACCCATATGCAAGTAATATGCCTAACATCTCAGGGAGGAGGAACAAGCTACTAAGCAGTTAGGGAAATCAATATCTCCATCTTTTAATCCATGGTTTCCATCTTCAAAGGACTAAGCATTACATCCGTTGGCTTTTGAGTGTAAATACAATGGATAAGATAAAGTAAAAGAATGAGAATCAAAAGATAACCAATCATAAGAAACATGATAGAATATAGGATGGGAATAAGTAGACCAAGTAATTTTACGATAACGTGTAAAATAAGATCTTTGGGAGAAGATGGTGGCAAGCCTACATTAGAAGGTAATAAACCAAAGACTGATCGTATGGTTGATGTAGTCATCTACTATACACATACAAAAGACCCATGCAATGGACTCGTGGGGGGGCAATGACATGGGAAAATGAGGAGGGGAGGAGGGGGGTACCGTCACTAACTGAGTTAGACTAGAGTATTAGGGAACGGTCTCAAAGAATTTATTGTAGGGGTGTGCATTTGCAATTGATCCTACTTTGATCTCAAAGAGAAAAAACATTCATGGAGATTTGTTTTCCTGTTTGAGAATGAAAATCATTTTGTAGTTTGTACAAATTGTAAACCCACACAACATTCCTCTCTACAGAATAAGTCCTGTACAAGGTTTCCCAAATCTGTTTACCAGGTTAGAGAAACATGATCATGCGTTGAATATGTGGCTCTAATCTCTATGCTATTGAGAAGCCAAGGAAGAACACCACAACCTAAAGTATATGACTTGGCATACATTGGACATGTCATTGCAAGAGCAGAGAATCATTATGATGAAGCTTCCCTTAAGAGCTGAGTTAGAATTGAAGGTCGCTTGCGTATAATAATCATTATAATTGATTTTGATAATTTTACATGAGGGAAATAGTATTTTACAGCAGAGGTTGGGATAGAGAGATCTATACACAACAGAGTAGGGACGATCTTTCATTTTCCCTAACCCTAGGAGGGTTGGAAATATTTGTAGATACAAGGAGAAGAAGAGGCCTCCTTTGACTTGCTGTAAGAGCAGGCAAGCAGGATAAGGTTGATGCATTGAGCGGATTTTGTGTGCTAATCCTCGAATCCTAAAGTTGTGGGAGTGTGCCAAACTTTGGAATTTGTGAAGTCGCTCCTCTGAAGCTGCCACTGGAGTTGGCATTGCTAATCTTCAAGTCCCATAGTTGTGAGAAGAGAGAAAGAGCTACAGTTAAGAGTTTTTAAGGCTTCCTCCTCTTATTGCAGCAGTATTGGATGAAAGTAATGATAGAGGAAGTGCGGCATTGGGTGGACTGGGCTACTCTAGTACCAAGATGAATGAAATAAAAAATCATTCAATCATAAAAGAATCGTTTTATGACCTTATATAGACCTATACAACAGTGATAAGTTATGGGACAACTCATGTGAGACTAATACATCATTGTTTATTGTCTGTCCTTATTGGTATATCAGTGATGCCTTGAACTAGTACATTCATAATGTAGCAGGTCCATGTGCTAGTTCAATCTTGAATTTGTGCCTACCACTCTTACAAACTGATAAGGACCAAGATAAAAAATTGTGCAATAAATAACAACAAACAAGTTGAATATTTAATTATTTAATTGATTCTAAGTTTTACATGGCATGGTTAAGAAATAATTTATTTTTGTATATGGTTCGTCAGCTATATTATCATTATCTAAATGATTAGCTCTTCACATTTTTTTGTTGCTAGCACAGATTAACCATTTCACTTTCCCTTGACATGTTTCAATGGGTAAAACATCTGACGAATTAATTAGCCAAATTTATGTTTTTCTAGTTTGTGGCTATCTGATTTGCTATATAAGCGCCTATCGAGTTTACAACTTTCTAATACTATTATTTCAATAACACACTCTTCAATATGATGATTTCCAACATATAGTTTAATCGCTTATATCTATGCGTTGTTCAAGTCAAATATCTAGTATCCAGTATTTTCTCTTTCCAATGCCACTTGCTTTGCAGCAAAAAAGAACATCTTTTAAATGGATTCCCAATACGCTAGTTGGAACAAACATGTGCAGTTGTACGCTTTCTTTTAAGATTTGCTTTAGCATGCAATGTGTTGGTATTTCATAAAGTTTAGCACTCACTCCATTCTTTGCAATTTTCATGACAACCAGGCCTTTGATTGTTGGAAGAGCATTGAGATGACACGAAACAATATTTCTAATTATTCAAGAATCATAAAGATGTTATGTGGAGGGAATTTTATGAGTGAAGCAATGTCTGCATTTGAAGCCATGAAGAGGTGTGGTCTTATCCCATCATTGGTCATTTATAACGCTGTAATACATGGCTTTGCTAGGAAAAAAGATTTTGATAATTCAAGTGCCACTTTTGCAACGATGCTGGAAGCTGGTCTGTTGCCTACGGCTGAGACATACAATGGGTTAATTCGAGCTTATGGAGGTTTTGGACTTTATGATGAAATGAGCAAATGTGTGAAGAGGATGGAGTCCAGTGGTTGTTCACCAGATGAGGTTACTTACAACATTCTAATTATGGAGTATGCCAAAAGTGGACTTCTTGAAAAGATGGAAGGAGCATACAGAATTCTCAGTTCTAAGCATATGAAATTGCAAACTTCGACTTTATTGGCTATGCTTGAGGCTTATGCTGACTTGGGAATCTTGGATAAAATGGACAAAGTGTACCGAAGGGTCCTAAAGTCCAAGGCATTTATGAAAGAATACCTGATCAGGAAAATTGCTTTGATTTATATCAAGAATTATAGGTTTTCACAGTTAGAAGAATTGGGAAATGATATTAGTGCTAAGCAGGGGCGAACAGCCCTTGTCTGGCATATTTTGCTCCTTTCTAGTGCTTGTCTTCTCAGCAAAAAAGGTGTGGAGTCGATTGTGGATGAAATGGGCGTAGCAAAGGTCCCTAGCGATATAACGATAAAAAACATTCTTTTGCATTTTTATTTCAAGATGAGGGATTTTAGGTCAATGGATGTTGTATTTCTACAGGCCAGAGTAAATAATTTAAAACCTGATATTATGACTTTTGGAATCTTTTTTGATGCGTGCAAAATTGGTTATGATGGTACCCGTATATTAGAAGAGTGGAGAAGGAATGGTTCTTTACCCAAAGTGGCTGAGCTAAAAACTGATGGCATGGTGATGGCTGCTTTTGGAAAAGGAATCTTCTTGAAACTCTGTGAGACGAAGTACCGTTCTGTTCAATCTAAAGAAAATGAGAAGAAAATTTGGAGATACGTTGACTTAATTAGTCTTGTTTTTGGAAACAAAGCTAAAAGAAATTATTAGTTTGTATAACACAATTGCTGGATGCAGTAATTTGATACTAAAGCTTTGTTTGAGGTGGATTTACGACTGGATTTAATACTTTGTGATAGATTCTTATTCTCAAAAAGTTACGACAGGCATTTGACTGATTGAAAAGTATTTCCTGTCAAGTCCAAAAATTTGTGCAAGAGTTCGTCTGTATCATTCAGATTTTATATGGCTCTACTAATGCTGCTGTCACTATGGTTCGAGAATTTACAAGGAGACTACTAAGTTCTGTATCTGAAACTTCTGGCATATACTGATTCTTCTCTTAATTAAAGAATGCTATCGGAGATCAACATTTGGTGAATGTTTAGAGGAAGATAAGATGGTCATCAATATCTGTGGTGTCTATCTTTGACTTCTTCTCTACCTTCTTAATTGCCAAATGCTTGCTTCTCAGTTCTGACATTCTGTTTTTGGTGCTGCAACAATGACTCCGAAACATGCCCGTCATTCCACGACGCAAACTGAGAACTAGTTCTCTGTACATGGAACCTAATCCACGAGGTTGTCCTTGTCGCAGGATGCAACGTGTGTTTAGGATGAGAAACCAATCAACATGATTACAAACTGAGTCTGAAAGTGACTAAATAGTAAGAAGTAGACACAAAAGGGTGAAAATGTGGACAGGCCAACAGTCACCGGACACTATGGTAATGAATTTCCAGGCTTTGTATCCCTCAATCATGTGTCGATCACAGCTCCATGTCTTATTTCTCTGATTATTTCCCTCGTTTACTCCCACTCACATGAATTTCCAGGCTGTGTGTTCTCTCACTCAGTTCAGGTTGACATGAATTCAATACCTTCATAACGAGATGTGCAAGAGAAGAATTAATATTGCAGCCATGTTTTGTGATAAGAGCAATGAGATTTGATGTAATTAATGTACATGGCTCGAGCATGCAATTGGAAATTTTGGAATTGGAATACGATACAGTAAGGAGATGAGAAAGGGAGGGGCTTCATATGTTATCATATTATTATCATGTGTTTTACATCATACAACCTCAAATTATTTCATATGAGATCCTACTATGTATATATTTGTTTTATATACAATCTAGTTGTTTTAGTATCGTCGAAGATTATGTGTATACTTGTGTTGGTAGTGCACAATCTGCACTACGGCTGTATAAACAAAGTATTACAATTATATATGAATCGGTGTTGGGCATGGAAGCGTCTGCGATCATGTAGTAGTCTCCCACAAAGGCGCCCTTATAAAATTTTTGTGCCGTACTGCTGCGGGTCACGTTTGAGGCATGGTGGCGCAGCTTTCCCCGTTGAGAATAAAGCCGCCGCAGGAGCCGCAAACGCGCGGGAGGAAGACGCCGGTGCCACCGGATTCCTTCTGGGGAACCGAGGTGTTGCTGCTGCGGGAAACAACGCGCATGCCCGACGCCTTGGGCGGCGCTGGCTGCCCAAGTGGCGGCCACGCAGACGGCGACAGATCCAAGGTTGCGCCAGTTTGGCCCTGCCTTCTTGCCGCCGCCATAGCTCTCACCGCCGCCTCTTCCGGTGACACGAAAGAGCCGCGCGCCTTTGGCGGATGGCGCGGACCGAACTGGGGGCGAAGATGCCGAGCGCGTCTCCGCGGGGCGAACCGCGGCGGGCACGAGCCTTTTCCCCGCCACACCAGCGGCGGCGACGCCTTCGCGTCGCGCTGCGGTGGCTGAGGAGGCGAAGGACGCCGGGCGAGGCTCCCGTTGCTCGAGGCCGGCCATGGGAGCATCATGGACTGTGGCGATTGCGACTGTGCCGTGCCCTCTTCGCTGCCATAAGCGATGTTGTCGGCGGCTGAGGCGGCATCCATGTCGTCGTCGACGTCTTGGAGGATGTAGCGGCCCATCTGCTGGGTGAGGGCGATCATGTAGTCATCCTCCTCCTTGTCGCTCTCCGCGGTGGATCTAGCCGGCTCCAAGATGGAGCCGGACTGATCTCCTCCTCCATCGTGGAAGTAGTAACAGAGGAACTCCTCCGGCAGCCAAAACTCTCCTTGGAAGCAGTCGTTGCTCGCCATCGCGCACGATCACGGTGGCGTTCGAAGAAGAAAATAAGCTATAAATATTGACGGGGGAGTGCAGAAGGCGAGCGGAGCCAGGAAACGGGCCGCGGCAGATAGCCACAGACTTGTCGGGCCGCGGCAGATAGCCACAGACTTGTCGGGCCGCGGCAGATAGCCACAGGCTTGTCTTCTCCACGTAGCGGCTACAAGATCGCATGGCCAGGGGAATTAAAAGTGGAGAAAGCGGGTTGACCGTTTCCTTAAAATTTTCTTCTTCTTCCTGTCAACACTAGTGGCAAGTCTCCTGAGAGTCGGTAGGGACACCATTCATTGGTGAAATTGGAAGCGTGGCATTGACTGTATTTGACTAATTATAGCCCGGTCAAAATTAATTTAAATAAGGTCGATTAGGTTTGATGCTGTCTAATTCTTTCGGACGACGTCAGTGAGTAGATTTAAGCTCATTGCTCTCATTCATTATTTTTCGTATGCTTCTTTCTCATCCCATTATTGATCATTGGATTAAAAAATAATTATTAATCTTTTTTTTACTTTAATTTAGGTTGATATACGTTGGGCAAGTAATTTAAAATTTAAATTCGGTTTCTTAAAATTTTTAGAGATCGGGTTCTAAAAAATTTCTAAGTAAAAAGCACTGGATATCTCTTTTAATCTAGGTTGATATATATTGTGCAGATAATTCAATAATCAAATTTTGATTTTTTAAAATTTTTAGAAAGATCGGCCCCTAAAAAATTGCACATGTAAGTAGTGAAGGATTCAAGATCTCATTGTTAATTGGCAAAAATATAATTATTTTTTACAAGATTAATAATATTTTTTTATTTTATATGTAAAGTAAAAAAAATTATTAATTAGGACCATTTTCTTTATTCAATTTGGAAGTAATCCGAAATTTTGGTAGAAACTTCAGACCAATGAGATTGGAATGAGCACTTTATAACACGGTCATCAGAGATGGGAACCAGAGTTACTGATCATAAATAATAATTTTATAAATGATTTGAGATGTAACAAAGCAAGTGAATAAGGATTATATGATATGGGATTTTTTTTTATTTGCATTAGTAAGTTTTTTTCCTTGTTTTTATTCACAATGTTTGATTAATTAAGCTAAAGCTAATTTATCCTAATCAAAATCACAATTCGTATAGGATAAATTCTTATTAATCCTTTTTTTTTTCATAAAGTATAACTATCTTCAATATTGATGAGACATGAATTACAATCTTGCTTTCTTAACTTTGTATAGAATTTGTTTAATCTTTTTTTTCATAAATATAACTATGTTCAACATTGATGAATTTAGATTTTATTTAACTGAATTTTTTTACTTGAGCAAAATTAATTTGAGGGTGAGTCTATTTTGACCAAATAATTTATCGTCTCAATTTGATGCTAAAATAATCGTCAAAAAATTAAGAAACTTCAATTTAGTAACATAAATATCAATTGATAAATACTACCAAGGTATCAAAAGATTTTTGTAGTGTTACACTAATTGAACTATAGTTATAAATAGTAAATTAAACATTGTGAGCATATATATATATATATATATATATATATATATATAGCAAAACATTTTTACATGGCAAGTGCCAAGTTCGATATAATAGACGCAATTGATTGCAAATGCACAATCATACTGTGAACGTTGACAATTCCCTAAATTTATTAGGTAAAATCTAAAGTTTCAAAGAATGAAAAAATTTTCTGGGTAAGGCCTGCACAAGAAATTTTAAGCACTTTAGCCACTTTGCTATTAAATTTTTTTTTATATAGATAAAGATATTCACGATAATCCACACGCTCTAAGCTATCCAACGGTACCAATATTATCGTGAAATAGATGTATCCACGATGAAAAAACATGGATTAAAGTATCTTGGATAGGGTTTGTTACAGTAACAGTAAATCCTATCCACGATACTTTGATTCATGTTTTCTTATCGTGGATATATCCATTCACGATAATATTAGTACCGTTGGATAGCTTAGAGCATGTAGATTATCGTAAATATCTTTATCCCAGAAAAAAAAAATTTAGTGGCCAAATAACTAAAGTGCTTAAAATTATCTTGGCATAGGGGCTCTCCAAAAAAAATTTTCTCAAAGAATTGGGCATCATTTGGTAAAAATTATCCTACCTTGTTCAAGGCACTCCAATCGCTCACCTTTATCGCTCGACACTCCCCTTGCTCGCATCAAATTGTCAATAATCACTTTGTAGTCACCATTTCTACCGCACTACACTCAACGAAATACTTGAAGTATGTCAAATTAACCCGTTTATATATGAATCATGTTTAAGTTGATATAATCGGATCACAAGTCTCACATGACAACCCTGGTAACCCAAATTGCCAGGCTAGGCATCATCGAAAAAAGCAAAAAAACCAAAAACAATGGCTCCTTGCATTAAAAAAAGGTTCAAAGTTGAATGATAATATATGTGATAAATAGACTCGCCCATTGACAACGTTCAACAAAAGTAGGCAATTCCAAATATTATGCACGGGATAAATCGAGACAAATGGCTCAAACATAATGGAGAAGTGACCTCTAAACTTTCACATTATATGCACAAGATAACTGAAAAAAAAGTATAAATTTTAAAAAATAGAATAGCTTTATTTTTCTTTAGTTTTAAGTTTTGTTTCGCCTTTGCCCCCGATATCTTAGGAAACTTGTTCAAGTTATCTCCTATCAGCCAAGTTACCTTTCAAATTGCGTTAATCAAAAATTGAATTAATAGAGAAAGTGGACTAGTTTGGCGAAGAGGAGATAAAATGGTGTAAAACAAGGGGATAGTGAATTAGCCAGCCCTTCAACAATGGTAGTACATAACTTGAGAAAAGTGGTATCATAATTACAAGGTATCCTCTCTGTTTGAGAGGGAAGTTTTACAATAAGAATAAGTGTGTATATATCTGTCAAAAGCAAAAGGAATTGGAGGACAAACTCGATTAGATTTAGAATTAACTCTTAATTTGAAGTCTACACCAGAACTAGAAGAAATTGCAGTTAAAGCAGCCGTCAGGAGCTATGAGAAACATTCAAATTTCTTTATTTCAGTACGGGTTGTCCATGAAAATTCCAGCTGCGATACCAGATGCCCAGTCTCTCTAAATCATGAACTTCAACTACATGATTCAGAAAAACAAATTTAGTGGAATAGATGTTACATAATATTGGCTCGGGAACAGGCAATGCACAAAACATAGGGCAATACCTATAAGTATGAAGTCCTCACCAAGGGCCATCTTCTGAAGAATCAGAGAAGGCCATTGTTGACAGTTTTGCCGATTTGTTTTCCACGGAAGGTAAACTCCAGAATGAATCAGAATTCTCATAAATTATATAAAAGACGGCAAGAGAAGCCAAGAACAAGCCTAATAATATCAGGTAAATCTGCCACTCTGAAAGAAAGAGAAGGAAAAAAAAAAGAAGAGAACATAAACCAATGGTGAAATGCATCATAGTGCAAAGGCACTGGAATTAAACCAAGAACAAGAAATAGAATGATATATATACCCTTCCAATCTGCAGGTACATTGAGTTTGGTCACCATCACCTCACGTTGACTAGAAGCAGAAAGAACAACTCTGCATGCTCCATAAACACAAGTTCAAATTATCACTTAATATAGCCAATCCTTAGCTATTACTAAGCGTTCAATGTGAAGAAGCAGGTGACTATTGCTATCAATTGCATTATGTTTTGCACTCTTAACTATGGCCCGCCTATTTTTCCCCTTGTAATTTTGTAATTTTACCCCTAACAAAATATACGACGACTATATTTAGCATGATATTCTGCATTTTCAGAAGGTTAGTCCGTACGATCCAACATGACACAGAGATGCATAAACATTCTGAAAAATGCAATTGTCTTTTAAAAATTCAATTCCGAACTAGCTTATTCTAAGGTGTAACTTTCTGTTCCTTCTAATGCTGAATTCCAATACCTTTCTGTAGGACAAAATTCCAGCAATGTAATCGGAGTACCAATATGAAGCCTCTTGCTCAAGTGAGATGCTGTCATTGACCGAACTTCGACAATACACAAATCACCATCTTTGCTACCACTGTTTTAAGAAATGATATCCAAACATGTTAGCAGTTGCACATCCACGAGTAATAACAAGCGCACAAGGCAACATCATAGTTCTTCAATAAGTTGATAAACAAGATCTAGTTCTTTAGGAGAAAATAAACAATTTAAAAGATGGGATTAAACAGAAACAGTCGCTATACTTACAAACCAAGATATTTTCCATCTAAACTAGTTGACAGCACAGAAATAGGCTTCCCTAACAGCCTCTTGTATCCAATTCTGTTCCATGTGCTGATATCCCAAACTGCAGTTACCGCTTTAGTACCTGCTTTATGCCAAATGCATGCTTATTCAGAAGAACAAAGTAATTGAAAGGACTTCATTGAGTTGATAGTTAGGCACCTTTTTGTACAGTGCAAAATAAGAAAGGTTTAGTTCCATCTCGAGAAAATCGACAACACTCAATCTTCTCATCCTTCAACCAAGCATAGGTAAAAAAGACATTACATTACTGCTATAAGGATTTTCTGAACACAAATTCCACAGAGCAGAAGTGAAAACTTACCGGAGTGCGACTCAATGAGACCAGTGGAACACCATCATTTATCTTCCAGATTCTTGCAGAACCATCAGTAGATGTTGAAACTAAATATTCAGAGTCTAAGCTGATAAAAGAAATGTAAAAAAAATATAAATCACTCACAATGACAATAAATCAAAGACATCCATGAGTTGAGTTTAGATGTGAATGCAACTGTATTTGGAAAGTGAACCTTGTGAAACTCTTTACAGCACAACATAATACCACACTCTCGAATTATTGTATTAGGTTTATTGAGTAATTTGCAATTCCAAAAAAACAAATACTTGAACGTGTATCTATGTCCAGAATACAAGTTTAGCTTTTAGTTTAAAATTCCATGATTTATACTCTAAAGATTATTTTATCATTTTATGTTCATACTTCCACATGCATTTAGTGGTCTTTAGTACCTTAATTTTGTAGCACTTAATTACAATAGTAGCTTCTGGAAGTTTTTCTTCGCAAATTATCCCAGGCTAGAGATTCCAGTCGTACTAGTAATTATCTACTCTTAATAGATCAACAGGTATATACTGATGTCATCACAAAAAATATGTTTGTTTCATCTGTTGAAAAAGATTATATAAGTAATAAGCATAATCATTTTCACACCATACTCGATAAACAATGAAGGAACATTTCAATGATTAGATGTAATATAATAAAAAAAGGAGAACCTTGAACAAGAATATTATAGATGTGCTTTACCTTATATCCATATCTCTAAAAGATTTATGAGCTTTTGGTTCATCTAATAGAACATCCAGGGTTGGCCAATGAAATATTCTGAGATGCCCATCCTGAAGACAAAATGAGATTATATTAAGAGCAAAATTTTCATTTTCAGTTCGTAACAGTGTACTAGTACATATTCATATTGTAATACAAGGTCAAATTAGTACATTTTGCTCATGCTAGGTAGTACAAACCTTAAAATCTGGTCAAGAGACTAATTAACAAGGTCTTGCAGAATAGCATCAAATGATCATTCAATAAAAAAAGATAGGTAATATGTGTGGCATAAATGATACACAACCAATATATGTAAATATTTAATCATATCCCTAAAACGGATATGATCAAAATAGTATTTCAAAAGCATAAGTGTAGCATTCCCTATTTTCTAATAAAACAATAACAACGGATCAGACAAATATGGGATTTTTTGCCTTCAATATATTAACAATATTAAAAATCACAAACAATATATAAGTAAAGATGATGCATACTTCCCCACCAACAGCAAATTTTAGGCCATCAGTACTAAATGCCAAACATTTCTGAGGACCAACGGACTGAAGAGGTGGAAGATCCTTGGGTGTAAGCTTTATACCAAAATCTTGGATATCTAACTCATATAATCTGCATTCCAAAGAGACGCAGGAAAGTTTTTTCATCAAAGGATAAAATACATTAAATGCAAAAGTAAACATGATATTATGCATAATTGTATCATGCGCACTTCAATTTTGTTGAAATAAGAATATAAAATGTCAGTCATATTAATCACACTTCAATTTTTTCATCTAGGACTAGGGATGGCAATAGTTCGAGTATTTGATTTTTTACCTAATACCGAACCTGATCCAATTATGAATACCAAATAATTCGAGTATCCTATATAACACAAACCTGACTTAGGATATTTAAGCGAGTACACAACTAAATTAAAAAAATTAAGTTCAAATTATTCTATAAAATATCATTATATATAATAATAATAAATATATTTATACAATATTTTGTTATTATATATTTTGAATAAACAAATTTTATTTTATTTTAAAATCAAGTATTGAGTACATGTACCTATAAATCAACACCTAATTAGAACCTAACACACCACACCCAAACCCATGCAGCTAATTGGGTAGTCGAACCTATAGTAAACGGGTTGGGTCAAATTAGGTTAAATTGTCATCCCTATCTAGGACTTATCTTGGGTGACTTCCCTCTACCAATCAAGTTAGTAAAGAATCTCAAATTAGTGGTAGTTTAATGCAAAAAGAAAAAAGATGGGTGTGTGTGTAACTAACTAGAACAAAAGTAAGTCAAGGAAAGTACCTTCACTTACACCACATGGGCCAATCTATACCAAACCTATAGAGACAACACCACATGGGTAAGTCACCCTTATTGGATGCTGATGCAAAACTTGTTGTAGTCTTAAAAATGGTGGAGCAAACAACTTTAGGCAGTGTGCAAATGTTAGAGAAGTAGTCATTAGCAGGTCATTGATAGGCCATTAGGCCCACCTTGGAAATCCAATAAGCTATCATTCTTGAAGAATTATGTCAAGGTTGAGCTAAGGGTGAACTTTCTCACCTTGGGTTTCTAGGTTTGAACTTTGAGTTTTGAGTTTTTTGGTCTCCATTATTTCTGATCTCGACTCATCATCAGCTATCATGAATATACTTAGTGCCTCGAGGCTTGAGGTGCTACAGCCTTGCTGGCTCAAGCAACCTTTGACTTTATTTGCTACAAGGTTCCTTGGACCCAAGGCATGTGCACAAGGATTCTAGACTAAGCAAGCCTCATGCTAATTACTCTCATTGGACAAAGCCTTAAGCTCCCTTTTCAAATGTCCAAGATTGATCAAGACTTGATTTGCATTTTCTCCATATTACTCTCAAATATAAGATGTTTAAATTAACTAAACTTCCTCCAAGTGATATAACCCAATATTGGATAGGAATTGAGCTTTCAACTCCTTCAACCCTACACATGTATCTATTATACAATGCACTTTTTATATCTCATCATATCATGTTTGCCACCATAATTTGGCATTTATCAAAAAATACCAACTTGCTAGAAACACTTTTAATTCCCCCAAGTCCTAACTATGGGGAACAATTTCATGCAAGGTTCGAAAAGTTGGTCCATGTGTACAGGTCTACCCTCGGACTGATACGTACCGGCCTACACCAGACAAAAACCGATAAAACCGGACGGAGTAACATAATAAGAGAAGAAAGAAGAAGAGAGAAAGAGAAGAAGTGGAGGAAGAAGAAGAGGAAGAAGAAAAAGAGGTAGTACCATACGCCCCCGCCCTGCCGCTCGCGACCACCTCCATCTAGAGGTGGCCAACGGGCCGGTCCGGCCCCCGGCCCGGCACGGCTTGAGCCGGGCACGGCACGGCCCGTTGACCAAGTCAACGGGCCGCGGCCGGGTCGGGTCGGGCTGAGCCGAGGTATCACGGCATGCGGGCCAGGCCAGGCACGGCACGGATCCGGGCTAGGCACGACACGGACATGCGTTTTTATAGTATAAAATTATCATTTTAGCCCCTTTTAATAATTAAAAATAGGGGATAAATATGTAAATATACACCTAATTCATCCCTATAAATTGACCCCCCCCAACCCTCTCATTTCTTCACACAAGTTTCCAACTAGCTTTGGAATAATTTCTCATTCTCTCTTAATCTCTTTTCTAAGTCTTGAGTTTCAATTAGTTTCTTAATTGAACTCAAACTTAAGCCTCTTTCTAGCCATCAAGAATTCAATGCTCTCTCGGTCTAGAATAGCCATTTTTCTCTATGTCTCGTGCTCACCACGTGACTAGACGTGGAGAAGATCAAGTAAGTATTAAATTAATTTACTTTTATAATATAATTATCACGTGGTGAGCACGAGGCATAGAGAAAAATGACAGATAATAGAAGAGTGAAGATAATTATCATTCTGCCAAATTCTCATCGTGAAATCTTCCTTACATCTACCTTAAATTTCTTTAATGCTGATCAATGGAGAATCACTATTTTAAGTATTATCGAACGTGTTAGTCAAATCATACAAATTGATGTATTCAGGTTTGAAGAACACTTTATCCACTTATCTGAACATGCAAGACAAGAATTTTTGGCTTCTCACTCCCCTTATGGGGTTGAGATTGAGATAGAGGTTGAGGACTTTGAAATAAGTGATAGTGAGGAGGACAGTGATAATATCAACGATGAGCCGGAGCAATATATTGAAACAAATCATGCACAAGAGTCACTTGAGTTTTTTCTTGTTGAAGAAGGAGGTAGAGCTGAAAACATGGAGTGTGCAATATGCATAGAGAAGATGGAGTATGGTGAGCAAGTATGTTTAATAGAATGCTTGCACATCTTCCATAGTAGTTGCTTGCGTTGCTGGCTACGGGTCAATTGTTTATGTCCATTATGTCGGCACTTGATTTAAGCTTAAATGTATAATTTATGAATATGAAATTTAATCGAGTTAGTTTTAACAGCACGGCTTGTGTTGTTTATAAATAAATAAATATTAATTTAATAAATATTAAAATTAAAATGGTATATTTTTAAAATAAAATAAAATAATTAATTAAATAATAATTTAATATTTTTAAAAAAATTTGTGCACAATACATAATTCTCAATTTCTCATTTTTTTTATTTTTTCTTATTTTATATAATTTAATTAATTAATAATTTATTTATTTTTTTAATTTATTTTAATGAAGTGGGCCAAAGTCGGCCCGTTACCACATTCGGGCCGAGTCAGTCACGGCCCGTTGGGCCAGATCCGGCCCGTGGGCGACTTTCGGCCCGCATGCTGAATCCGGCACGCGGGCCGGATCCGTGCCCAGTAGACATTGGAGTCGTACCTGGGCCGGCACGGCTAATCGTGCCGAGGCCCAACGGGCACGGCCCGCCCAGGAACCGGGCCCGGGCCGGCCCGAGCACGGCCCATGGCCACCTCTACCTCCATCAACCAATTTTCTTCTTCTCACTCTTCTCCTTCTTTCCCTTCCTCTCCCACTGCTCAGTTCCGCTTCCACTGTTCAATTCTACTACCGGTTATGGTCAGACCAGTACAAACCGAGAAAATCAGTTAAAACGAATCGGTTTTCAAAACATTGATTTCATGTAAAAAAATAATTCTCCTTCTTCATCACATTAGGCTCCTGAAAATAGCACTATGATTATAGAAACCTCATTACCCTTGATCACATGGATAACTCTTGTGACGTACGACACCCATCTATCAATTCCTAAATTTGCCCATACCAATATTGACACCTTAACAAGTGTTCGGACTAAGCAACTAATATGGTTCAATGTCAACTCTTGCATTCCCTAAAGATTCTTAATGTACTCCTTGCAAAGTTAAACACTGTAAGTATCTCCATCACCATGTGGGGTCACAACTTGATAACCATCATTCTTTCCTTGTGTCTTTTAGTTATATTTGTAGTGTCGTCCATGATACCTTCTTGAATCGTATTATCACTTGTTTCATCTTTCCCATGAGTCATTATGTCCACTGATAATGCTCTGTTACCAATTATAATGATCTTAACTTTATTTTCGCTAAGAAAAGCCATGTGGTATGCACTTATGCTCTACTAAAAAGGTATTCAAAATTGATGTGCAAATGAACAAAAGAATGTGATGCTGGAAACTGCTTAAGCTGCTTGATATGTCAAATAAAAGCTTATAATGCAAGGCTCAATGAAGAGAAGAATTAAACCTAGGAGAAATCCATAATTATAATGAACACGATGGCATCAAAGACCAAAAATAGAAAGTAAGGAAGCTTCCACTTAAACTTTAGACTTGCCAAACCCAATATTTAATATAGCTCAAACTCTCAAGCCTCTAGTTTTACACCAATAGCAATAACGTAAATGTAGACCTAAGAATGTCCAGAGGTTTGAGACAGTCAATTTTACACAATGTACACTAAGCAGATACATGAATTGCATTATTCGCCAGTCAACACTAAACACAAGATTTCCCTCGAGAAATGTTGTAGAAAGTTCCCCTTGTTCTCGTTCAAACAACAAAAAGCTGATTTTAGAGACACTAAATAGTTTAATGCACAGAAATTGACTCAGACCACACGCACTCATAATATTAAAGGTGAGTTTAGTATGTCATTTTAGATGGGTTTTTAGGCTCTGAAAGCAGTTATCACAAGCACAGACCATATTTGGATTTTCATGGATCAGAGGATAAACCAAGTGGATAATCTCATCCAGATAAGATAGTTTGACACGTGTTCCTTAGCATTCAGTTCACATATGACACTGAGAGTTCTCAGAGTCAAGACGAGAAGCGAAGTTCGAAAATTATAAATGTGAATTTGATTTATATTTAATCTAGATCAAGTAAGCAGTAAAATATCGTGCCGAACAGTAGTGTATTACCCGAAAATCTTTGACTACACTGTAAAAGGAAGGACACGGGAAAGACTCACCTGCAGCCGCTGGCGGTGGAGCACACGAACTCATCGCCGCTCGGATGCACCGCAAACCCTAGCGGATCGCCCCCCTCCTCCTCTCTCATCACCAGCCTCACCTGTAAATCCCATCAATTTCAGTCTCCATCTGGATAATCCACTCGGTTTGACAGACGGGAGGGAGAGAAAGATGACCAGGGGATCAGAGGATAAAGAAGCGGTCTTCGCATCGAACTCGAAGATGTCGAGCACAGGAGGGCTGCAGCGGCTCCTCTCGCGCCCCATCACCACCAGCACCCGCTTCTCCGACGACCGCCGGATCCACGCAGCGCATGACGCCGGCCCCGCCGCGTCGTCGCGCTCCATCTGCAGTCCTCTCCTCCTGATTCGCGGAATCAACAAGGGTTTTTATAAGCTTGTACAGGATACGGACGAGGTGATGGCCCAGCGATGATCCCCACGTCGTAGACGACGAAGAGATTGCCGAACACGCGGTTGAGACGAGAGAACGGGAGAGACGACGGGGGAATATGCTGGGGACGATGCGCGTGATGAGATTTTAATACTGCTTTCTGACTTTTGGTTTAGGTCAACGGTGCAGCTCATACTTCACGAATCTCATCAATTTAACAGTAATATGCAGTGAACTAATAATGGACCATTTGCATATTTTGGAATAATGGAAATTAGATGCGGCAAAATGAATTAATGAAAGGTCCGATAACGAAAGCACTATAACTCATGAGTTATACGCACGCGAACCTAGATGTGGCAAAAATTAACTCGATCAACTGATCTCTCTTGACTCGACCTGAAGTTAACCATATTCGGGTAAGGTATAATCGTGATCATAAATAAGTCTACTTATTTATGATAAAAAAAATCAAATTATATCGGGTTATAAACGGATTGGCTCGCTTTAACCGATTATATTATTTTTTTTATATATAAAATTAGACTAGCCCAATTTTCATTGCTAGTCCATAAACTTAAATATTTTTTAATCATCTATTAACCTAAATTTTGGCTCACTAATAAACTTAATTTTTATTAATTTTAATAAAATTTTTATCAATTTATTATTTATATTTAAAATATAAATAATAAATTTATAATCAGGTTTTATCGGATTAAATAAATTGGGTTAATAAATGACCCATTTAATAAATGGGTTATTCGAATTGTGTTGGGTTGACCGGATTATATTTATGTCATATTCTAGTTAGATAGTTTGACCCAATTAATTAAATAGATCGTATTTTGATTGACTTCATCGAGTCACAGGTCACAACTGATATGACCCACTGACCCGAATTACCATACCTAAATTAGATATACTCAATAATTAAAACAAGTTAATCCAAAATTATCTATTTAAAAATGAATTAATATATTATAATTCAGTATAATCAGTACTAAATCTCACTTGATTTGTTTATGGCAAATTTAGATACTTAGTGTCAGGCTTGGTTCAACCCGGTTTAGCCCAAAACCTACCGGACCAAGGAGCAGCCCAAGCCCACACCCCAACGCATGGAATGAAGCCCAAACTTCCAGCAACAAAATTCGGTCAATGTGCGATTTTGACCGAACCTCGCGACAACGAGTAGCAACAGGCGCTGCGTCTTCATCCTCGCGAGCCTCGCCGCAATGTTCGGACGCAACACAAGCATGGTCATCTCCGCGAAACTCGGACGCGGGCGGAGGTGGGTCTTCAGCGAGAGGTTCGTACGACTTCGGCGACGACGCGACATCTTCGGACGCGGCTAGGGCGTTGGACGCGGTCGCAGCGGACGCGCGTGAAGAAGAGAGGCGGCGGCTCCTTCAATAAAAGGTAAGGAGCGAGCGGCGATGAAGGGGGGAACCAGCGGTAGCAGGATCATCACGCAGAGAAAGAGAGCTACAGAGAGAGCAGACGGAACAGGGAAAGTCTGCGAGAGAGTTTGAGAGACTGTAATCGGTATCTACCGGCGAGGGAAGTGAGTGGGGGCGTCGGCGGCCAGGGGGGTCGTCGGCGTGGAGAGGTTTTGTAGCTTCCGTGTTCTGGTGAATAACAGAGCTTTCCTCTTCTGAAACCTTCCCCTGTTTCTGAGATTCGGCGGCTCGTCTCGGCGGGTTTCTGGGTAGCTCCGACGGCGGACGGCTACCGGATGACGACGGGAGGCAAGGGGCTTCTTCCTGGCACTTCCCTTTTCCGGCGAGCAAACGAGAGCTCGGCGGCGCGGGGCAGCGAATGAAGCTCTGTTCGCGTCGCTAGAGGCCAAGCAGACGGCGGAACGCTGTTGGTGTATATACCCTGCAGACCAATGTATGGATATGGTCAGACATTGTTTGAATGTACTTTGATAGAATTATTGAAATTGATATAATCAATAAAGGCATGGTCGTTATTATGCAGATTGCTTTACCTGCGTTGATGTATTGAATTGCATAGATAATGTCCAAGGAGTTTGGATTGGATCCATTCTCATAAGTAATCCCCGATCAAGGTACCTTAGCCGATATGGGACAACTTTGGTGCATGTGAGACTGGTGTATGGGCTGGTTAGGTGCGGGCACAATAACGCAGACATACAGGTGCATTGGATGCACTGGAGTGATCCACCGTGAGGATTCACTTGTCTAGTCAACAAGTCAATCTCACATGCAAGAGGTTTGCATTGATCCTTAGACTTGAGGTATTCATGTCTAGATATGATGATGGGTATGTTTTGATACAGTCTTACGTCTCTCCGTAAATGGGTGATCAAAACAACTGTCATTGGACATATCATAAGTCATGTAGAGATATGGATGACCAATAGTAGGATTTGCCCCTTCCTTAACTGGAAGTTTGATATCCACTTTGGGGCGCCCCACCTCATTGGTGCATGACAGGAATGTGTGGCCACACTGATTGAGTCATGACCAATAGATTGGATTAATAAATATGGACTAATCCAATGGCGGGATATCAGTTTAGGCAAAGGGATCTAGAATGCATGGGAATCCTCGTTGCTTGTTAGGGAGTTGTTGTCAGATGACTTAAGTCCTATGACATGGGTAGTAGTGATGTGTTGCTAGATACCTCTCACTACTTATGATGATATTCAATCATCATTGCCATCGTCATTAGGATCCTACCGGGTCACACGCAATAGACTCTTGACGTTGTTTTATGATATGGAAATCTTGGAATATATTTGAGTTCATTATTCTGAGTCCAAGACAGATTCATGGTTGAATCTGAGTCCAATTGGGATTCATGGGTTTGTATATATATCCTAGTCAAGTTGGACTTGAACAAGGGATTATATATCATGTTGGATTCGAATCCTAATTTAGTTAGGAGTTGGAATCCTAATCCTCTTAGGAATTGGAATCCTAATCCAACTAGGAGTTGGAATCCTAATTTAATTAGGAGTTAGAATCCTAACCCTATTGGGAAATAGAGTCCTATTCCAACTAGGAGTTGAAATCCTAATTTAATTAGGAGTTGGAATTCTAATTCTACTAGAAATGAGAATCCTAATCTAATTAGGATTCAAATCCTAATGAGAATTAGATTTGGATAAGGCCCATAATGGTTGGGCGCAAATCCTAATCCAACTAGGATTCAAATCCTAAAGAGAATTGGATTTGGATAAGGCTCATTGTGTTGGGCGCAAATCCTAATCCAATAAGGATTTATTTCCATGGGCCTAATTAGTGTTGAGATCCAAATCCAATTAGGGATTGTGGATTAAATCTAATTGAGGCAAGTTTGAATCCTAATAGGAGTTGGAAATACACTTGGCGCATGGGATAATTCCATATATGGAATTTGCGCCAATGTGAAGTGTATGAATCCTTTTGGAAATTGGTTCCCTCAATTGGAAACTATCTTGGACGTGTGGGGCTGATATGTTGGCAAATATGGCTTGATTTATTCAAGCAAAGATTTGGCCAATCATATATGGAAAGTCCTAATTAAATTGGAACTCAAATTAGTCCTCTTGATATGGCAAGAAGCTTGATTCTTTCCAAGCTTCATGATGCGCCAATTCAAGGAGGTTTATGGCTGAACTCTTATGGCAATTCCTTGGAGGAATTGCGCCAAGAGCATAGAAGGAAAGAGAGGTGGCGGTTTGGCTTGGTTGGTTATAAAAGAAGGGGTATGCACCCCCTCTTGAGATGATCATTGGATGAACATCAAGTGCAGAACTCTTCTTGAGGAAAAGGCAACTTGGAGTTGCGCAAGCCCTAGAATTCAAGCCGCCATCTTCTTCTTGTGGAGCGCCACCCTCTCTTCTTCTTGATAGCCCGAAAGGGAACACAACAAATCTGGCACGCGTGTACCTTGGACTAATCCTTGGTAACGGCACCAAAAACTTGTTGTTAAACCGCAAGTGCACGGGTATACGAAGTAATAAAAAAAGTATCGAATCCACAGGGACCTACGTTGTCGAATACTAAATAGTTGATTTCTTACTAACTAGGCAAGTCGAGATCGTGAGAATAGCAACCGGTAACTAAAAGCGGGATTATCAGAGAGAAAAGCTGGAACTAGGGTTTCGTTCACTTAAACTTTTATGACTAGACATGAATAAGGATTTCGTTGATTCAATTTCATCATGAAGAAGATATTATCAAAGGATGAACTCAAGGATCACTTTTGTGCATCCGAGCTCTAGAATCTCTAGTGGAGTCTCAAGGATCACTTTCGTGCATCCGAGTCTCACAACTAGTTTTGCTCAAGGACCTCCAACGTTTCGATCTTTCCTTTCGCACAAGATCTCCACGTTTGACAAATAGACTCGATCTATAGACTCATGTTATAATCATGACAATTATTTTACTAGAAAAGATCAAGATGGATCTAACCTAAGGAAGGGATCCTAACATGCAATTCTAGGGTTCCAAATTCTCAAGCAATTACCTTTCAGTCTCAAGCGAAAATTCTAAGAACATAATTAATAATATGAACTTAAAGAGAGTTTAAGCACAATTATCACATGAGCAAAATCATCATGCTGAAATCAAACTCAACGAAATATTGAAAAAGAAGTTATCTAATCATTAAAAGTCAAGTGAACTACTCCCCCATGTCCCAAGAGTAGTTTAAGCTAGCATGGCGAAGGAAATACAATATTCCATAATTTCAGAAAATCAAAAATCAACAAAAAGAAGAGTTTTTAGAAAATACGGCACGACTATGAAGTATTTCACAGCCGTATTTTACAAAGGAAGGCGGTGAACAGTGGTGGCGATCCTTCTTCCTCTGATTTCTCCTCCAATTTGTCTCCTTTTGATCTGAAACATCTGGCACGTTGTCTCCTTCACCAGGCGATGCTTCGGTAGAAAAATCACGGCCGGAGGTTGTCTGGATCGAACGCGGCGGTGAAACCTTCGGCGACGGCGTCGATCAAGATTTCTCCCTCGACGGTGTACAAAATTTAGGGCTTTTGGTCTCTCTATAATCCTCCCGTCCAAAGCTCCCCTTTTGCTTCTTATGGCATCGAATATAAACTTCTGGATCGTCCGCAATCATCTCCGCAAAAATCGGGCGTTGAAATTGACTTGGGAGTCGCGTTCAAAAACTGAAATACGGCAGTGTAATATCTTACGACACTGCCATAAAATTCATCGATCATTCTGTTCTGAAATTGCTGAAACATACGGCACCGTAATTTGGTTTACGGCAGTGCCGTAAAATCGGCTGAACTCTCTAGTCGAATTCGTCTGGAAAATACGGCCCGTGTAAATGTTTACGGCAGTGCCGTAATTTCAGGGCAACTTTCCGTTCTAAAGAAATCTGGAAAATACGGCCCGTAAACCGATTTACGGCAGTGCTGTAAAATCGGCTAAGGTTTCTGTTCCGAAAGCGCCCCAAAATACGGCCGTGTAAATACTTACGGCGGTACCGTATTTTCGCGAAAACCTTCTGTTTGGAAAATCACCAAAATACGGCCGTGATCTCGATAATACGGTAGCCGTGAAAAATACGGTACCGTAAAATCCTTTACGGCCCTGCCGTATTTTTGGTTCTTTGCCTTGATTTGTGTGAAATTTCATGGGTGCCTTCTTCTTGATGATGAGAACTCTTCCATGTATTTGATTTTGCTTGAAAACGCCTAAAATAGCTTCTTTTTACCTGAAAAACATGAAAAACCAAAACAGAAGTAGACTTTGCAATATTTGATGGGTTTAGCATGGAAACAAGTAAAAGATCCTCAATTTATCTTGAAAAGGTATCTAAAATGATGCAAAATATACTACATATTTTGGTGTCATCAGACGAGCACTTGAGCGTCTTCAACTTGGCACCTTCATCCTAACAAGCAATAGAGGTACTAACCCTAACACATCCTTGTGTTCTCTCTCTCGCATGGATCCTTGGGAAAGGAATGTGTTTCGAGTGTAATGCTTCTTCCGCTGCGTCCTGGGACTGCAAATTTTTTAAATTACACCCGGCATTCCCCAACAAACGCTTCAGCTAGCGTTCGATTCGAGGAAGCGTTGACTGAGTCAACGAAGCAGCGAAATCGAATCGGCTGATTTCGGTTTCGATTTCGAATTGAAGTTGACGCAAGGGCTGACATCAGTGGGTGAAGAATTAAATCGACCGAAGCGGCGAACGTGATTTTGACCGAGGTTCAACTTTGCATTTTAGGGTTTCCGTTCGTTTTCTGAATTGGGGGTGATTTTGGACGGCTAGCGTTCAACTTTGGACGGCTATGGTTAGGGTTTTAAATTTGAGGGTGATTTTTCACCCGGGGAAAACCTAATCCTAGGAAGTTCACGTATCTGATGTCCCGCCGGACTACCCTAAGACAGCGGTTAAGCACCAGTTTAGGGTTGATCCGACCGGGGGCGTGACAATTGGTATCAAAGGCTAAGAGATCTAGACAACATGGTGAATCAAAGAGATCGCATAGCACAGATTGAGCAGTTGCTTGGTTTGACGGGGAATAATGATAATGCGGTGGTCTCTCGGGTGGAGGATCTCCAGCGTACGGCGGAGGAGCAAAGGTTGCAGATCCTTGCCCTTCAACAAGCTTTGGTGGGAGTCGTTGATGCACAACAAAACGTTGAAGGGACGACAACACTCCAGGAGCGAGTAGCAGTCTTGCAAGCACAGGAAGCAACCTTGACGACTCAAGTAACCAACACCGTTGCAGCTCAGTAGTAGGTATAGGCAGATCTCGTGGTGACATGCCTAGCATTGGCGCAGGCATATAATAATGCGCCCGCAGCAGCCATGGTGGAGTATGTAGCTGCCAGAGGGAAGGTTCGCACCCCATAACCTGCGATATTTAGAGGAGCCCGATCATCCAAGGAGTTGGATAACTTTCTTTGGGATATGGAATAATATTTTATGGCTAACCATGTTTCAAATCAGGAAAAAGTGAGAGTGTGGACAACATAACTCTCAGATGATGCAAAGCTTTGGTGGAGGACTAAAGTTGATTCAACAGCAGAAGCAGCTGGTTGGCCATGGGAAGTGTTTCGAGAGGAGCTACGACAGCAGTTCCTTCCCGGGAACTTGGTGGATCAGGCACCAGACGCGGTGGATCGACTAAGGCACACCGGGTCGATCCAGGAGTATGTCAGGGCATTCTCTGCACTGATGTTATAGCTACCAGACATGGTGGAGGGAGACCGGAGGCATTGCTTCCTCCGAAATCTTCAACCATGGGCAGTGGCTGAAATCCAACAACATGCACCACCAGATTGGAGAACGGCCGCGACGATCGCCGAGTCTCTCGTAGATCAGAGAGCTTCAGGGTTGACTTTTTTGAGAGCGTCAAAATCGCCCTCGAAGTGACGTTCCCCACCCAAAGCAAGAGCGCCGGAAAGGGAGAGACTCTCCCCCCGGCGTAATGGAGGTCAGCTAGCACGACAGATGAAGAATCAACCAAGACCGATGAGTTGCTTTTTGTGCAGAGGTCCACATCGTATGCACGATTGTCCGGACCGACAGCGGATCATGGCTATTACAGAGATCATTCAGTGAGAGTTGACTGGGAAACAGGTTGTGGATGAGAAAGCTGAAGATCACCCCGAGGAGGTGAGAATTGGTGGACTACAGTTAGTTCCACATACTGCCACGGGGGCGCAGCAATGTCGGATCTGAGCAATAGTTTTGACAGATCCGCCTGTTACGGACATCGAGGGCGATGTCCAAGTTAGGCAGGGGAGAATTGTCAGGCCTAGTTCAACCCGGTTTAGCCCAAAGCCCACCGGACTGAGGAGCAGCCCAAGCCCACACCCCAATGCATGGAACGAAGCCAAAACTTCCAGCAGCAAAATTCGGTCAACATGCGATTTTGAGCGAACCTCGCGACAATGAGCAGCAACAGGCGCTGCGTCTTCATCCTCGCGAGCCTCGCCGCAATGTTCGGACGCGGCGCAGGCGTGGTCATCTCCGCGAAACTCGGACGCGGACGGAGGCGGGTCTTCAGCGAGAGGTTCAGAGGACTTCGGCGATGGCGCGACATCTTCGGACGTGGCTAGGGTGTTGGACGCGGTCGCAGCGGACGCGCGTGAAGAAGAGAGGTGACGGCTCCTTCAATAAAAGGGAAGGAGCGAGCGGCGATGAAGGGGGGAACCAGCGGTAGCAGGATCATCACGCAGAGAAAGAGAGCTAGAGAGAGAGCGGACGAAACAGGGAAAGTCTGCGAGAGAGTTTGAGAGACTGTAACCGGTATCTACCGGCGAGGGAAGGGAGTGGGGGTGTCGGCAGCCAAGGGGGTCGTCGGCATGGAGAGGTTTTGTAGCTTCCGTTTTCTGGTGAATAACAGAGCTTTCCTCTTCTGAAACCTTCCCCTGTTTCTGAGATTCGGCGGCTCGTTCTCGGTGGGTTTCTGGGTAGCTCCGGCGGCGGACGGCTACCGGACGACGACGGGAGGCGAGGGGCTTCTTCCCGGCACTTCCCTTTTCCAGCAAGCAAACGAGAGCTCGGCGGCGCAGGACAGCGAGTGAAGCTCTGTTCGCGTGGCTAGAGACGAAGTGGACGGCAGAACGCTTCGACTAGCATTCGATTCGAGGAAGCGTTGACTGGGTCAACGAAGCAGCGAAATCGAATCGGCTGATTTCGGTTTCGATTTTGAATTGAATCTGACGCAAGGGCTGACGTCAGCGGGCAAAGAATTAAATCGACCGATGCGGCGAACGTGATTTTGACTGAGGTTCGACTTTGAATTTTAGGGTTTCCGTTCGTTTTCTGAATTGGGGATAGATTTTGGACGGCTAGGGTTAGAGTTTTAAATTTGGGGGTGATTTTGCACCCGGGGAAAACCTAATCCTAGGAAGTTCATGTATCTGGTGTCCCGCTGGACGACCCCAAGATAGCGGTTAAGCACCAGTTTAGGGTTGATCAGACCGGGGCGTGACACTTAGGTACTTAATTAGGACAGGTTAAATATTTATTTAGGTTGTGTTTAGGCTTATAGCTACTAGATACCTAATATTTGATATAAAAATAAATAAAAAATATTTTATATTATTAAAACATATAAAATAAATATTATAAGTATTATATAAATATATTTATAATAATAATTTTATAATTAATATAATCTTTTTAGCATAAATACCTAAATTAGCTTTTGGATTATGTTATAGGGTGTTTGTTTTAATTTTAGGTGACTCTTGTGTTTTTAGTTTGAGCTACTTTGCCTGCTTTTTGGGGTATAAACGTTTGAGGGTGTGTTTGATAGGGTTTTTCTCCTTACTTTATGCTCTCAATCACCGACGCTTGTACTCCGCTGCTCTCAATCACCAACCCTCACGTTTAAGCGCTCTACTATTCTTATTCTACGCACCGCTCATGTTTTGCTTGCCACTCATGCTTCGCTCGCAGCACTATTCTCCGAAAAATTGTTGTATGCAATGGCCCATTGAGAGGAAAAAATTTCTCCGCGGAGGGGGCCGCGAAAAAATTTTTCCGCGGTTCCTTTCATTTTCCTATTAAAAAATATATTTTTTTTAATTTTTTTTTTTAGAAATACTCTACTCCTTATAATCTATCCAATGGTATTAAATTTAGGGTATTTTAGATTATATACATACATGAAATACCCTATACAAAATTGCATATAAGACAAAACAATATTTTATATATAAATTTGTATAGAGTTTGTATAGGGTATTTCATACATGTATATAATCTAAAATACCCTAAATTTAATACCATTAGATAGATAATAAGAAATAGAGTATTTCTAAAAAAAATAAAAAAAAAAATTTTTTAATATAAAAATTAAGGGAACTGCGGAAAAATTTTTCCGCGGCCCCCCCCCTCGGAGAAAACGCGCCCCCATTGAGATGATGACATGCATTGCTTCTGATTCTTGGGATGTGTGCAGTGGAAAACAAAAATCCATTCGCATTTGCTAGGTTCTGTCCCTGCCACCTCTCTTTCATTGCTTGGGATGTGTGCATGCTGGTCTAGGGTTCCGCTCGTCTGGCATCATTTTCGGGTTTCGCTCGTCCTTGCTGCTCCGCCCTCTGCCCTCAAGTTCTCTCTTGGTTGGGATGTCATCGCTGGCTTTTGCCGATCGGGGCTGCTCAAGAACGCGGACGAGATCTCCGTCCTCTTCAATGCCGAAGTCGCCCTGACGCGGAGCGGAAGTTGCGGGACGAAAGCTGGAGATGCTGGAGAAAGAAGAGATGGGGAAGAAGAAAAGAGGAGAGAGGAGAAGAGGGAACCCTTAGCTTAGAAAGCTAAGGGGGAAGAGAAGGAACTACATTCCCTACCCTAACCTCACAAGGAGGAAGACATACTAACCAAAAGGGTTTCCAAAAATAACTTTCTTTCAATTTGACTGAACTAAACTTTCTATTACAATAGAAGAAAGACCTATATAAAGCTACTTGGACGGATCAGATCATGACACATGTCCAAGATCGGATCGTCCAATATTAACAAAATATTAAATACATCATAATGTCAAAAAAACTACGGAAAGACGGGGTAGACCTCATCGTTACTTGTGTCATCAATGTTATCAGGATAAGTGTCATTAATGGCATAAGTCTCCTCGTTTCTGGTGCCATCAATGCCATACGGATAAATGTCATTGAAACCTGTATCATTAACAGCATAAGTCTCCTCGTTTCTAGTGCCATCAATGTCATACGGATAAATGTCATTGAAACTTGTATCATTAACAGCATAAGTCTCCTTGTTTCTGGTGTCATCAATGTCATACGGATAAATGTCATTGAAACATGTATCATTAATGGCAGCCGTCATCATAATTCGTGCAATATTAAATTTGGCATAAATGCTGATTATGCTCCTGCATCAGACTTCCCCTCTTTGAAAATTTCACCTCCTGGTGAAATACTTTTGAATCGCTTCGCGAGACTCGACCCCTTCACGCGTGACTCTTCGTCTGCTTCACGCGTGAAGTCGGAGGCGTTGATTGGAAAACAGGCTCAGCGGCTGGCATGGTGGCAGGCGGCACTGTTCATCGGCGAAGAGGCTAGGCGATGACGGAGGAAAGATGCCTGATGCAGATGATTGCAAGCCCTTCATCGCTGGCCGTGGGTTCTGAAAAGAACCAGGCGACTAGCTCCGGTTAACGTCGCGGGAGAGTGGCGGACATGAAAGCCAGAGATGAACACCGGCGAGCTGCTGTATGGAAGAGGTTATTTCTTTGCAACAGGAGATGAAGAATTTGTGAGGTCGGGCGTACCTTGTTTTCCTTCATTGCTGAGTCGTGGGTTCTGAAAAGAACTAGGCGACCACAGCTCAGGATATGAACGCCAGTGGTGGACTGGAGAAGGTGGATGGCGGTGGTGTCGCTAATAGTTTGACGTGGATGCAGGTGGAAGACGATGCGTACGTTCCCTTCATCGTTGGCCGTGGGTTCTGAAGAGAACCAGGCGGCCAACTTCGGTGACAATGGGAGGTGCAATCAGGGCGGCGGTGGGTTGAGTGCTGCTGGCGAGATGGATGGCGCGAGAGGGCTGGAAGCTGGACGTTGATGCATGTGGACGATGAAGTGCATAGCTCCAGCTCCCTTCATTGCTGGCCGTGGGTTCTGAAAAGAACCAGGAGACCAGCTCCGGTGAATGGCAGGGCAAACATGGCAACTATGAATGGTGGGCAATGGTGGATCGGTGTGAGAAGACAAGAGTTTCTCACGGTTTTCCTCTAATACCAATTGACGTGGAACGGAGGTTGGAGGCGCTGGAGAAGAGATGGGAAAGAAGAGGGAGAGGAAACCCAAGAAGAGAAGAGAACCTCCCTCTGATACCAATTGACGCGGAGCGGAAGTTGCAGGACGAAAGCTGGAGATGCTGGAGAAAGAAGAGATGGGGAAGAAGAAAAGAGGAGAGAGGAGAAGAGGGAACCCTTAGCTTAGAAAGCTAAGGGGGAAGAGAAGGACTACATTCCCTACCCTAATCTCACAAGGAGGAAGACACACCAACCCAAAGGGTTTCCAAAAATAACTTTCTTTCAATTTGACTGAACTAAACTGTCTATTACAATAGAAGAGGGACCTATATAAAGCTACTTGGACGGATCAGATCGTGACACATGTCCAAGATCGGATCGTCCAATATTAACAAAATATTAAATACATCATAATGTCAAAAAAACTACAGAAAGACGGGGTAGACCTCATCGTTACTTGTGTTATCAATGTTATCAGGATAAGTGTCATTAATGGCATAAGTCTCCTCGTTTCTGGTGTCATCAATGTCATACAGATAAATGTCATTGAAACCTGTATCATTAACAGCGTAAGTCTCCTCGTTTCTAGTGCCATCAATGTTATACGGATAAATGTCATTGAAACCTGTATCATTAACAGCATAAGTCTCCTTGTTTCTGGTGTCATCAATGTCATACGGATAAATGTCATTGAAACCTATATCATTAATGGCGGCTGTCATCATAATTCGTGCAATATTAAATTTGGCATAAATGCATCACGCCCTCATTGTCTTCTCTGCTAAAGGCGAGCTCTATGACTACTCCACCGACTCCTGGTACGCTTCCTCCTCACCCTCTTCCTCTTCGTAGTATTGTGTCCGCACCAGCAACTTTCTTTACCTCTATTTTTTTCCTTTAAGGTGAACATGGTTGTATGGTTTCACGGCGCCATTTGGGTAACAATCGTTATTCTTTTTCTATGCCGAAGGCTGTGTATTTGCAGCAAAACAATAACATAGCTCTAGAAGTAAATAGGGAAAGTTAAGGGTTTCCTGTATGTCATTACTTAAAGTACTTGTCAAAAGAGATATTTTTTCGTTTAAATTAAGAAAAGTTATTGTGTATCACATTTTATTAGAAACAAATTCTTTGTTTCTACTCATGTTTTAGATGTAAATAAGTTAATATTTTTTGCACATTAATCATTACATGAATAATTGTCAAGATGATTCAATGCAGCCTTAGTTACTCTAATTAAATCCTAGACAAACTATGAAATTATTAAAATTGTGAATTCAATCTTCATCCGCTTGAGTAAATATTCATATTGGGTTTCACAGAGGGTTCTTCGCTCCAGCTGAGATTTCAATGATGGAAAATGCAGACCCTAAATCATCATCAATTGGAGGTGCACTGATTGAGGTATATATGCAAATGCCCCAAGTAATATTGTATTTTACTATATGTTTTAACTAATAAAGTTTAAATACTAATCTTAGATTGTTTATAAATAGGAAACTTATGAACATATTGAGTGCTCTTCAACTGAGCCAAAAGTTGGTTTGGAATTTTTAAATGAAGATGAAACTTATATGTTTTATAATGAATATGCAAGGAAAACTGATTTTAGTGTTAAGAAATATACTTCTGAGCGGAGAAAAGATGGATCATTAAGGTTTAAAAGTTTTGTTTGTAGTAATCAAAGGGACTCGACAAAAACATCGTACACATGTTACGAAGAACCCTCGACCTCAATACAGAACTAATTGTAAAGCTCATGTTGAGTTTAGGATTGATTGCAATAATATATGGAAGTTGTCTCGTTTAGAACTTCAACACAACCATAAACTGACAAGTCCGAATAAAGCTCATATGGGTCGATCACATAGAAAGATTCGACCATATCAACGTGATATCATAGACCAAATGACTCAATCCGGTATTAAGTCAACACAGATATTTAACTTTTTTCAAGATGCAGCAACAAGTTCTCAAGCTGTTGGATTTATTAGAAGTGATAGTAATAATTATATTAGTAGACAAAAAAGAGAAAAGTTACAAATAAGAGAAACACAAGGCCTTCTTCAATATTTAAAGAATAGATAAATTTTAGATCCTACATTTTGTTATGCTATTCAAATGCATGAGTTGGGGAAAGTTGCTAATTTTTTTTGGGTAGATGGTAAGGCAATTATTGATTATGCATATTTTGGCGATGTTGTTTCATTTGACACCACCTTTCAAACCAATAACTATGAAATATCATTTGCTCCCATTCTTGGCATAAATAATCATAAGCAAACAATTTTGTTTGAGCTGTTTTACTCTATGATGAAAGCGCAGATTCCTTCATTTGGTTGTTTGAAACATTTTTATATGTGAGGAAAGCAACCAGCTACAATCTTTACATACCAAGCAGCTATATCCAAAGCAATTAAACAAGTTTTTCCATCAACAAGTCATCCATTGTGTTTATGGCACTTGTTTATGAATGCTGGTACCAACTTGAGCCATTTGATTTCTAATACATCAGATTTCTAGTACCAACTTCAGCATCACTTGAATGCCAACTTCTGCGCAAAAAGAGTACCAGGAAATAATAAGTTTTAGGATGCATACCTGAAGTCAATAAGTTAGAGAGGGAGACATAAGAACACTAAACATGATTAAAACAAGTTCCCTAATACAGAGATTATCCAAAACAGAGAGGCGACTGACCTTGTCCTTCTTGTGTATGAAGTCAATTTCACTTCCCAACAATTAACTTGCCGACATGACTACATATCATCGTGATGGTAATGTTAACTTGCCGACATGAAACCACCAGATTAAACGTGCAAAGATAGATATGCAGCAGAGTTGTATATTAGAACAAACAACAAAGTCTAAGCACCGATTCAAGTGAGGCAAAGAAAGATCCGTGGAAACAAAGTTGAAACCATACATGTCGCCGTGAAACCGTGAAACCGTAGAAAAAGAATAACGATTGTTACCCAAATGGCGGAGCCAAATCATGTCGTCGTGAAACCATACAACCATGTTCACCTTAAAGGAAAGAAATAGAGGTAAAGAAAGTTGCTGGTGCGGACACATTACTACGAAGAGGAAGAGGGCGAGGAGGAAGCGTACCAGGAGTCGGTGGAGTAGTCATAGAGCTCGCCTTTGGTAGAGAAGACGATGAGGGCGACTTCGGCATCGAAGAGGACGGAGATCTCGTCCACGTTCTTGAGCGGCCCCGATCGGCGAAAGCCGGCGACGACATCCCAATCAAGAGAGATCTTGAGGGCAGAGGGCGGAGCAGCGAGGACGAGCGAAACCCGGAAATGGCGCCAGACGAGCGGAACCCTAAACCAGCATGCACACATCCCAAGTGTCACGCCCCGGTCGGATCGTCCTAGGATGAGCGCTTATCCGTTTCCTAGAGCCGTCCGGCGGAATACCAGAACGTAACTCGCCCTAGGGTTTCCGACCCAAAATTAGAAACCCTAATCTCCCCGAAGAATTTTTATCCCCAAATACAAGATCGCACGGAGAAAACCCTAACCCCAATTTAGAAATCCGAAAATCGAACCCCAAATCGAAATTACCTCCTCTGATTTTGACCAAAGTCAAAATCACAATCGCCGATTTTGCCTTCGCTTACGTCAGCCGCTCGTCTGCTGACGTCACGCTGACGTCAGCCGCCGATTAATTCCGTCGCCGCGGAATCGTCCTTCAGGTGACGTCACGCTGACGTCGCACGCGAAATCGAATTTCGAATTCGATTTCCGCCGCCAATTTTGACTTTCCTTTGCTGACGTCCGCTTGCGTCAGCCGTCCTCGAAACGAACGTCGTCTTCTTCGTTACGCCGTGCTTTCGAACGCCGCCTGCGTTCGTCGTTTCTGCCGAGCGTCGCCGCGCCCGGGAGTCCGTTGGAACACGGGGAAGGCCGCCGCCTCCCGTCGTCGTAGAACAGGGGAAGGAGATGGAAAGTAATGCTTCATTTATTCCTTGACGAAGGTTTACAAACCTCTCCTCTCGACGCCCGCCGGCGCCCCCATCCCACCCTCGCCGGTCGTCTCTCTAGACGCCGGTTACATTCGCTCTTTCTCTCGTCGGCACCTGCGCACCGACCTTCGCCCCTGGCGGCATCAGAGCCCTGCTCTGGAAGGGCGACGGCGCCTCGCCGTCGCCGGTGGAGTCGCTCCCCGGCGCTCTGTGTGGTGACGCCCTCGCGCACCCCGAGCTCGTCCGCCTCGTCGATCCTTTGTAGTGAAGGAAGCCGCGTCCGAGTCTTCCTCCTCCCATCTTCGTCGTCCGCGTCGTACGCGGCGCTTGCCGAAATGCCTGCGATTTCACGCGTTGTGCGCGTCTTTCGCACGCCAGATCCGTCGTCTCCGTCCGCTCCGTCCGGAAAGAGGTTGCCGCGTGGATGGCGTCGCCCGAACATCTCGCTGCCGCCGTGTCTAAGCTCCGCGTCCGATCCGTGCGCTGAGCTCGCGTCTGCTCTCTCCGCGAACACCGCCGAAGATGTCGCGTTCGAAGCCGCGTCCGAGCCGCGCGCTGGAGAGCTCGCGTCTCCGTTGCTCGCTGGTCACGAGGCTCTGGTCAACATTCAAAGTTGACCGGGCTTTTCCTCTCCGCAGGTGAGTTTCTGCAAATCATGGGCCTGGGCCGAACCGCCTGAACCGGGCCCTGACAAATCAGGTGGTCGTCGGCGTTGAGAGAGACAGCTTGTAAGGATTCTTCAAGGAATAACGAAGCTTTGATTCCATCTCCCCCTCCCCTGTTCTTCGGTATCGGCAACGAGCTCCGACGGCAGCGGCTGTCGGACGGCGAGCAGACGGCGCGTCGGGGAAGAAGACGAGCGTTTCGAACGCTCGGGCGTTCGAAACGAGGCACAAGTGACGTGGCAAAGGAGTCAACGGCGGAATTGGAAATCGAATTCGCCGCTGACGCAAGCGAGGACGTCAGCAAGAAGGAGTCAAAATTGGCGGCGGAAATCGAATTCGAAATTCGATTTCGCGTGCGACGTCAGCGTGACGTCACCTGAAGAACGATTCCGCGGCGACGGAATTAATCGGCGGCTGACGTCAGCGTGACGTCAGCGAGAGCGATTCGATCGGCGAGTTTGCACAGTAACTTCAAATTGATTTGGTGATTTTGACCAAAGTCAAAATCAGCGGAAGAGGTATTAAATTTGGGGTTTTTCGATTCTTTCTCGATTTCTCAAATTAGGGTTAGGGTTTCTTTGAGAGACTTGTAATTTGGGAAGAAAAATTGAGCGGGAACTAGGGTTTCGAATTTGGGGACGAAATTCGGTCCGGAAACCCTAGCGCGATCACGTTCCGGTGTTCCGCCGGACGGCCTTGAGACAACGGATAAGCGCTGTTTTTAGACCGTTCCGACCGGGGCGTGACACCAAGTGTCACGCCTCGGTCGGATCGGCCTAGAATTGGCGCTTATCCGCTTCCTAGAGCCGTCCGGCGGAACACCGGAACGCAACTCTCCCTAGGGTTTCCGGCCCCAAAATTATTAACCCTAATCTCCCCGGATAATTTTTATTCCCAAAATACAATTCGCACGGAGAAAACCCTAACCCTAATTTAGAAATCCGGAAAGAAACGGAACCCTAAATTAATACCTCACTGATTTTGACCAAAGTCAAAATCAGACTCGTACTGACGTCGCCTTTGCGTCAGCTGCCCGAATTCACTTCCGCCGTTCGATTTTGCACCGCCTTACGTCAGCGTCGCCCCGCTGACGTCAGCCTGAAATCGAAATCTGTTTTCGATTTCGTTCGATTCGAACGTTGAACGTTCGTTCCGTTGACTCGCGCCTCGAACGCCGAGTCGTCGTCTTCCTCGCGACGCCGCGAGCGATCGAAGCCGAGCGCCGCCTGCGCTCGCGACTCTCCTCCGTCTAAAGCCGAGCGACAGCCGCCTGCTGTCGTTGCCGAATCACCACAAAGAACACGAAGGGGGAAGGATCGCAGGTGAAGAAGAAACCCAAGCTTTATTCCTCAGAAAACTTACAAGGTCGTCTCCTCCAGCCGTCGGCCGCCTGGCCCGGTGTCCCTCTTCCCTCCCTCGCCGTCGACTCCCAGCCGCGGCTACAGTTCTCTCAATCCTCTCTTCGCTCAAAGCTCACTCCCTGATCTGGTTCGCTCGCCCTGTCCGTGGAGATCCTCCTCTGCTTCGCCCGTCGAAGCTATTTAACGAGGAGAGCGCCGCATCTCCTCTCCTGTTTAAACGTCCGCCGCGTCCGAGAATGCCGCAGTCGTCGTCGACCGGATCTCGCGGAGACGTCGCGCCATCCGCCAGCCATCCGAGCCTCGCGGAGAGGACGCCGCCAGCGTCCCTTTCCTACGCGCGAAGAGGTCGCCAGCAGCCGCCAAGCTCCGCATCCGTCGCCTGGTCGATCGTGTTGCTCGTGATGCTCGCCTCGTCGCCCGAATCGTTCGACGTCTCACGCGAGTTCCGCGCGGACGAGGTCGCGTGAAGGATTCTCGATGGATTGGGCCATTGCCCCATATGGGATTCGGTTGGATCTGGGCTTGGGCCGGACCGGTTAGATAGGGCCCTGACACCAAGTGTCACGCCCCGGTCGGATTGGCCTGAAAACAGCGCTTATCCGTTGTCTCAGGGCCGTCCGGCGGATCACCGGAACGTAACGCTCGCTAGGGTTTCCGACCCCAAAATTAGAAACCCTAATCTCCCCGGATAAATTTTATCCCCAAAATACAATTCGCACGGAGAAAACCCTAACCCTAATTAGAGAAATCCGATCGGAAAATCCTTAATTCCAAAAATACCTCTCTGGTCAACGATTTTGACCAGTCAACGTCGACCTCGCCGGATTAACCCGAATCGCTGACATCCACCTGACGTCAGCCCTCCAAATCAAATTCGCTGCTCGTGATTTCGAAATCACGCCGCTGACGTCACCTTCGCGTAATCATGCAAGATCGATTTCAATCGAAATCGATATCCGCCCGGCTTCCGATTTTGACTTGGTCAAAATCGGAAGTTTTGCTTCGTCTTCGTCACGCGTCGTCTTCCACCTCCGGACGTCGACTGCGCCGCCGCTGCCACGCTCACGAACTCACCGGAAGGGACACTGCCCTGTTTTCCTACCTTCACCAGACGTCGTCGTCCGGCCGCCGAGACCACGTCGCCGATCCAAGAACAGGGAGGGAGCAAACAGGATGGAAGAAGAACGTTTATTCCTCAACTTCGGAATTACAAAGCTTCTCTCCGACGACCCCCGTCGTCGCCGTCTATCCCTCCCTCGCCGTCGACTCCTCAACCGCGGCTACAGTTCACTCAAGGTCTCCTCTTGTCGAAGTTTCACCAAGCTTCGTTGTGGGTTGTTAATGGCGGAGCGTCCCCCTGTTGCCTTCGTCCGCAGCTTTATAAGCAGAGAGCCGCCGTCTCTTCCAATGGGAAAGCCGCTGCTTCCCTTCTCCCTATCTAGGGCGTCCGCCGCCCTATTCTTCCGCTCCGCGTCCGAACCTTCCTCGCCGTCCGCTTGGCTCGACGACGACGCCGTCCGCTTCGCTCGGCGACGACGCCGTCTTCGCCGCGCCCGAGTTTCGCGAGGAGCCGCGTCTTCCGCTGAAGTCGTCGACGCCTCCTGGAGCTTCGCCCGTGTCCGCGTCCGACGCCTGCGGAGACGACGAAGGAGACGCGCGTTCGCGTCTCACGCGTCTCGCGTGAGATTCTGGTCAATGCCCCTATTTTGACCATTAGATTGGGCTTCACTTTGATACTTCGCCCCTGGGTTTGGGCTTGATCCCGGGCTTGGGCCAGACCGGTTGAACCGGGGCCTAACAGCAATGAAAAAGAGGTGGCGGGGACAGAACCTAGCAAATGCGAATGGATTTTTGTTTTCCACCGCACACATCCCAAGAATAAGAAGCAACGCATGTCATCATCCCAATGGCCATCGCATATAAGAATATGCGATGGCAACAATTTCCCTTTCTCGGGTTGTCTAAAGTATATTAAGGTCTACCGTTTAGGCTCGAGATAGTGGTGTTAATTTTATCCATACTAACTATATATATAAGAAATATATTTATATTATATCATATGCTATATTTTTTTAAGGGCAAAAAAAATGAAAACTTTTCATTATAATTATTCATAATTTAAAAAACAACAATTTTTTCTTATAATTATTGAATTGTATTTAAGATTAACATTTAAAATATTAAGATCGTTTAATAGAATGAATTGGTTGGATAGAAACCTTATTAGGTCTAGGGCTGAGCATTCGGTACTTCGGTACCAGTACCGGTACCAAAATTTCGGTATCGAAGTACCGAACTCAATTTTTTGGGTACCGGTACCAGTACCGAAGTATCGATATTTATGTTGGTACCGGTACCGATTTCCCGAAATTTATTTCGGGAAATTCTCAAAATACCGAACTTATAAATCTAAAAAAATCAATAAAATTTGTATTTCAATTAACTAAATTTAATCATTCCATTTGACCTTGTAACATATAAGATCAGCAATATATAAGCATAAAAAAATTTCATGTTTACGTATAAACAACCATGCCAAATTTAAACATCACGTTTAACATAAGGATTGCACACTTTTCGTTTAACATAAGAAGGATTTCTTATTGCACAGTGCACACTTTTACAATTTCCAGCTGAGCAATGATAAAGGCATAGACTAGGAGAAGACCCTTCGAGTGTTTACTTGTGTTTCATCTCCTCCAAATATTCTTGCGAAACCTGGAATCTTGATGAAGGTACACAAGGCCTCGAGCAATCCCCAGGATGATGTTGTACCGGGTTTGCCAATCCAAAATCTCTTCTTTGCTCTTATCTGATTACAAATTCAGCACAATTAATTACTATCAGGTTTGCAGGAAATTAAGGAAGATGGAATAGCTCACTCACCAAATAGGACGACGTCCAAGCTTCCATGGGGCATGTACTCATATATCAATAAAGCACCAGAAATTTTCCAACAATCAGGGTCAGGCAATGGAAAATTGGAGTCTGGAGATGGTTTCACCCGATCCTTTGAAATTGTCATAAATGTACCTTCAATTGTCAAAGAACAGTGGAAAGCATCTTGAAATCAGAACAAATGGAATGAAGATAAAAACAAGAACAACATGAAATAATGACTTGTTCATCATCTTAACATACCATCATTTAGAATGACAATGATCAAAACCATGAACGGTGAGAAGTCAAATTTCCATATAACTGCAATAACTCAATAAGCATAAATCCGAGCTGAAAATTTCACATGGAAATGAGAATAATTCTGCCCAAGCATATCATAATAGCATAACAATCCACAACAACATAGTTAAAGCAACAATCCACAACAACATAATTAAAGACTTAAAGCAACATAAGTACATAACATAGCAACTTAACAAGCAGCATTCTAATAACATAACAAGCAACAATCCAATATTCCAGCTCTAGCAACATAATTAGACCAAAAGCATTTTGAACTCTAGCAACAATCTTTATCCAAGTTCCTGCAATTTTGAAGGATGCAATTAGTAGAAGTTCTGTTAATTAAAATCATTTAATATAGCAAATCCATATGAGCAAAAGCATTCTATGGTTTATAATCATACCTTTTAGCTTTTGCACTAACCAATATCTATTAGCCAACAGTGGATTCCTCATTCATATTAACTTGAGATAAATCTAAAAAATCAAACCAACACAAGTTACACAAACAAATATAAGTAATAATACTTGAAAGTTGAAACAAATGAAGTGATATTTAAATAATACATGAGAAAAAAATATATAATATTACCTTTTTCTAATTCCTCTATTTCTTGTAAGTCTTCTTCAACACAAATGGGAGCATTCGTTGCACGAAACCAATCTTGAGTGCATACCAAAGCTTGAACTATTTTAGGAGTTAAAGAACTCCTAAATGGATCCAAAATTCTCCCTGAAGTACTAAATGCACTCTTTGATGCCACAGTTGAAATTGGAATTGCTAAAACATCTCTTGCCATGTGAGAAAGAATTGGATATCTATGAGAGTTAAGCTTCCACCATGCTAAGATTTCAAAGTTTGGGCCATCAGGCTCAAAATCATCTTTTAAATATTTCTCCCATTCTGTTTTAGGATCTCCAATCCTATTTTCAGTCATATGTTTCTTAATTCCCATTCGAATTTTCATTGCCAACATCTCATTTGGATCCTCAATAGAACTAGTAGTACCAAAGCTAGAAGGAGAACTCAAACGGTCTTCAAGTTGAGAGCTTTCAGGGGCAACAAATGTCTTATATGCATTAAAAAGTCTTATAAAATGCTCTTTCACTAGACTTAACAAGAAAGAACCCCTTTCCATACCATGCATTTCCTGAAATGCATATTCCAAGTACCATAATTTATGTCGAGGGTCAAGAATGACAACAATAAAAATCATCTTATTAGTTTTTTCAAAATCACCCCAATATTTATCATACTTCTCATGTACATAGCCATCGATGTAATGCTGGAATCTTCATTTACTTCCAATTCTTTCAATAAGATATAAACAACATAAATTTCAGGAAAAAAATGATTGGAAGTTACATAGTGAGAGCCTGAAATTTTCAATGTTAAGTCATAAAAGTGTTTCAAAATTACTACCAACTTTCTGACATTACTCCAATCTGTACAATCAGGAATCATACTATTTCCCATGTCATCCATAAGCTCATAAGAAAAGCTCTTTTCTTGATCATTATATCTAACAAAAGCTCTTTCAAATTTTTATGCTGTGTCCAACATTAAGTATGTGGAATTCCATCTAGTAACCACATCTACGCACAAAAGACCCTTGCATTGAATTTTCTCTTGTTCTACACAATCTTTAAACTTGTGTAATCTTGAAAGTGTTTGTCTAATATATTTCACAGCTGCTCTAACCTTTTTTACTGAATCATGCACTTCCTTCAAGCCATCTTGCACAACTAAATTAATAATATGCGCAATGCATCTCATGTGCAAATACTCACCTCCTAGAATTGTTGTTCCCCAATGAACAATATGCTCTTTTAAGTATTTGATGGCACTATCGTTAGAACTTGCATTGTCCACTGTGATTGTGAACACCTTATCTATCCCCCAGTCTATCAAACGCATTTCAAGTTCTTGTCCAATATCTCTTCCTTTGTGACCAACAATTGGACAAAAACTCAAAAATCCTCTTTTGCAATTTTTTCCAGCTATCATCAATAAAGTGTGCAGTAAGACATATGTAATTGATGTTTTGAATTGAAGTCCAACAGTCTGTAGTCAAACACACCCTGTTGCATGATTTTTTTAGAAAAGTTTTAAGTGATGTCTTTTCTTTCAAAAATAACCCAAAACAATCCCTAGATAAAGTCCATCTTGATGGGATTTTAAAGTAGGGTTGTACAACAGACATAAAATATTTGAATCCAATATTCTCTACAAATTTAAAAGGAAGCTCATCTACTAGTATCATATAGCTAAGAGCTTTTCTAGCTTCTTCTTGGTCAAATCTCCATGTGCCCAAATTACCACCATCCCAATGAATTTTTAATAATGTTTGCTTCATTTCAGATGCATGTGGGTGGCTTTTACATGCATTTACATGTTTCCTAAGTCCAGATGTGCCATTTAAATGAGGATCAGCACGTATTTCTTTGGAACAATGTATACATTTACCACTCACAATGCCGTTCACAACTACTTTTGTAAAATACTCCCAAGCATCAGACCTTTTTTCTATTTGCTTCCTCTTTTTAGGTATTGGACCTTTCAAATTTGAATCTTTAGAACTACCTATAACCGATTTGTCTTTTTCACTTTGAACACATCCCTCTTCTTGTTCAATGGTATCAAGTGAGATTTTATCACACTCCATCTAATGATCTAAAGCACATAAACAATGAATGAGAAACATAAAGATCTAGTCACATTATAATCATAATTACCTAACATGCATTATAATCATAATTACCTAACATGCATAAAATTAGTGGTGTTCAAAGTCTATACCATTTGCATATGATAAACATAATGATCTAGTCACACGCATGCACGTAAAAAAAAAACTCATATGATGTTCAAGGTCTATACCATTTGCATATGATAAACATAATGCAGCCTCAGTAAGATTTGGCCGCAAGCCTGTTACTGAACAATAATAGGTTTAATATGCTCAACTGATCTCTATAGCTAATTGAACAGTTCCCGTGATGTATTTGCCAACCCTTTCGAAATTTCACTTAGATGGATAGTTATTAGTTAAATATAAACTCCATATTGAGTAAAAAAAATGCTGCATTGAAGTACATACTTAATACTTTATATTGGTTCGTTAAACACTTTAAACACTGGCTAGGGTTTAATGATATGAATCGATAATGGAAAAGCACACAAGAGCACACATCAGGAACAGAGATCAAAGCAAATAATACAAATAACCAAGAATAATGTATGCGTAAATTAGGCGAAATAGCAACAAACATATGCAAAACGCACACGGTGAAATTAGGCGAAATAGCAACAAACATATGCGAATAGACAATCCAAAGCTTGCTAACGAACCGTAGATGGGAAATCATACGATTCAGAAATGGCTCATTCACCACTGGAACTCTGGAAGAGGAAGAGCCGAAGAGCCGAAGAGGAGTCGCTGGACGACTGGAGAGTGGAGAGGATGAGGGTCGCCAAACGACGCCGAACACCACAGGAAGCAGGAAGAGGGTCGACACCGAACACTGCAGGAAGCAGGAAGAGGGGTCGACGCTGCCAAACACCGCAGGAAGAGGAAGAGGGGTCACTGGCGTTGCTTACCGTTGCTGGAAGGAGACACGAACTAGGAAATAGGAAATGAGGAGTGAGGACTGAGAAGGAGACTGAAGAGTGGAGACTGGAACTGGAAGAGCGCCGAGCCGCCGAGAGCCCGAGACCGAGAGGGTTAGGGTTTTTGACTTTTTTCGGAGAGGAAGAATGTCGAGAGACGAGAGGAGTACTAAGGAATAAACAGCGCCGAGCAAAGTGACTAAGCGAGTAACTGAGTAAGCGCCTAAGCTAAGCCTAAGCCGGTTACGGGCTTACGACTTTGAGTTATTTATAATTATAAAATAATAATAATAAATAAATAACTTCGGTACTGAAAAAAAATACCGAAATTTTTTTTGATTCCGATACCGGTACCGCAGTCCCGAATTAAAAATCGGTACCGGTACCGAAGTACCGAAGTACCGATACCAAAGTACCGAATACCGAAAAATTCGGTACGGTACTTCGGTACCAGTACCGTATGCTCACCCCTAATTAGGTCGCCTCTACTCCATTATAGAAATTATTTTTAATCAGCGGATTGGACAAATCCAACGGAATTTTACCAGCCGTCCGATGGCTTCCGCATCAACGGTCGAAAGAGACGCACAAAATACAAGCGAACTATCTTCACGTGCATGGCACGTGACAAATATTTGTGAAGTTTTCGCTCTCATTTTTATTCGGCCGCACCCTGAGAACAGAAACTGAGAACATCCAACAAGATCTATCGCGTCGCTGCATCAGAGCTTCAATTAAACCGCACCGATCCCATCATCCCAATTGAATAACCCCCTCCTCAGCACTCGGCACCATGTAATCCCCTCTACTTTTAGCAAAATTACCCTAAGTATCGAACATCCCCTCTCCCGCTATCCCCTCCAGATCTTCCCTTTTTTTTCTCTATCCTTCCAAGACGACGAAGAACCAGAACAGAAAAAAAAATACGAAGGAAGCTCATCAATCTATCTCCTGTAGTCTATATCCTTTCTTCTTCCATTTTCTCGATCGATTTCTCTGTTATAGCGATCCGCATTTCTTCCTCCCATCACAAATACATCGATGATTGATGGATTTTCGCCATCCTCGCCAATTCGCGCTTGTTGCCCTCTTTCCATAGCTATGTAGTGTGAGATTTCTTCTTATGTTAGCGTTCTCGATTCTTTGATTGTTAGGATTTCTAGTTTGCTCCATGCATTGGGGAGCGAGCTTAAAGGGCTAGCTAGTTTAGGATTCTCCAAAAGAAGGGAATAGAGTGAGGTAGCACAATGTTCAACAAGATCATGAAGCGGGGCAGCCGTAAGGGCCACAAGCAAGAGGCCGTCGAAAGCGCCGCGGTGGCCTCTGCCGCTCCCGCGGCCTCCAACGTCACCGTCAATCTTGCATCCCGCACGGCCCCCGCCACCATGACCATCGCTTCCCCTGCTGGTGCTATCACTGCTGCCGGCTCCCCCACCGGCGGCCCGGTTCAGCTCACACCCTCCGGCGCTCCCCAGCAGATCCAGTCTCTCCCTCTTTTACGTGACGTGGCGGTTCCGGAAGGAGCGACGCTCTTCATCCGCAAGCTCCAGATCTGTGCGATGGTCTTCGACTTTTCGGACACGCTCAAGTCGGCCCGCGAGAAGGAGGTGAAGCGGCAGACTCTGTCGGAGCTCGTCGACTTCGTGCAGTCCGGCGCCGGCCGACTCGCCGAGTCCGTGCAGGAGGAGCTCGCCCGCGCTGTCGCTGCTAACATCTTCCGCCCCCTTCCGCCGACCTCCCACGAGAGCACTGGCTCCGAGTTCACTGACCCCGAGGAGGAGGAACCCTACCTCGACCCCGCTTGGCCTCACCTTCAGCTAGTCTACGAGCTCCTCCTGCGCTACGTCGTTTCGTCCGACACTGATACCAAGGTCGCCAAGCGCTACATCGACCACTACTTTGTGCTCCGCCTTCTTGACCTCTTCCACTCAGAGGACCCCCGCGAGCGTGAGTACCTCAAGACCATCCTCCACCGCATATATGGAAAGTTCATGGTACACCGCCCGTTCATCCGTAAGGTCATCAACAATATCTTCTACAGATTCATATTTGAGACAGAGAGACACAGTGGAATCGGGGAGCTGCTGGAGATACTTGGAAGTATAATTAATGGGTTTGCGCTGCCGATGAAGGAGGAGCACAAGTTGTTCCTTGTCCGGGCGCTTATCCCGCTACATAAGCCGAAGCCGTTGGGGATGTACCACCAGCAGCTCTCCTACTGTATCATACAGTTTGTCGACAAGGATTATAAGTTAGCAGACATAGTCCTCAGAGGACTGTTGAAGTACTGGCCCGTCATTAATTGCCAGAAGGAGGTGCTATTTCTTGGTGAGTTGGAGGAGGTTCTTGAGGCAACGCAACCAGGGGAATTTCAGCGGTGCATGGTTCCACTGTTCAAGCGGATTGCTCGCTGTCTCAGCAGTTCTCATTTTCAGGTTGGACTTGGGTTTCTTGTGCTCTCTGTTATATGTCTTCTCTTCACCCCATCGGTCTAGTAAAAATTATCTAGATAAGTTGTAGTTTTCAGGACCGAAACTATATTACTTGATTGGCTAGGATTTAGATTTTTGAGGTTTCCCCTTGCATCCGTTGTACATGCGTTCAGAACAGGTGTTAACTTTAATGATTTCATGTACAAATACAAAGATTAATTGACATATGCGATAACTTCTAGATTACCCATTCCCTTTTATGGGTGGAAGAATCTTATGATGCCCTCGCAAATATCAGATTTGTCATGTATTTCCTTTGTTAGCATACATGGCTTGTGCGTGTTAAGTGACTGTCATGAAATTTAAAAATGGATTGCCGACACATTTAGAAACTCCCTGAAGCACATAGAATGTTGAAATATTATATTTCCATGAAGATGCTCTACTTATTTTTTAGTTTCATAAGCATTAGTAACATGGACAAGGCTTGGGACTAGGCGGATTATGCTTTTATGTTCTAAGTTTATCAAATTAAGTAGTATTCAAGAGTATATTCAGAAAAAATATCTCTTTTACCTTTATTGTCTATTGGACTAAATGACGTCTACGGCTTAAGGCTCATGCTACTGGATCCTGCTGTAGTAGTTATTTTCTTGTGCATAGCCGTTGTTAATTTGTAAAAGCAGCATTTCTGTTTTGGCTCTAAGGCTTTCCCTCATATTCACTCTTGAACTAGAGCTTTCATATCATGTTCCCTTTTGAGAACATAATTCCTAATTCTGACCCAACGTTTATTTAAAAGGGTATTGGACAAGTTGATTTCATGTTAAAAGGCTCATTATCTTTTTAAGATGTGTTTTGTAAGCTATTAATACATATTATATATACAGTCTGTACATAATCCAGTGGAGTAATATTGTGCACTTTGTCAAGTCTACTATTTTTATAGACATTTAAAGAGTTGTCTTAAAGGTATCAAGCAGTTGTTGTTTAAAGCATCAGTGTGGTGCATGCCAATCAGCACGATGAACAAGGACTCTTTTTACTAATCTCCTTAATTTTTACATTGCATGGAACAAGTAGAGAACTATATCTTATTCTAATTATAGGCAATATTACGGTCTTTTTCAAATAATCAACTAGAATAGGATTGCAAAAGCCATGGTATGAATCAACTTGAACTTTGGCAACTTGGTGAACAAAAAAGATCTCACATATCTACCTTCTAGCTTATCTTTGAAATATTTGAGAGGTTGGTTTTGAAAATCAAGGTTTAATATTTCAATCCATAGAAGAACCAAAACTACACAACATTGGTACTAGACATTGATACTTCATGTAGTAACCAAAACTACATGATATGATACTAGACATATCCAAGGTTCAAAAAGTCGGTTCGGCGATTCGGTCCGGCAAGCCACTAGACTGGTACGGTACCGGCCTACCGACAACAACGGATAGCGGCAGCGCAGGTGGTAGACGGTAGCGTGGATGGCAGCGCAGGCGATCGAAGCTTCCGTAGGTGGTAGAAGCCCGCTGCTTTCGTTCCACGCCGCTATTGCTTCTACCCGCCGTTCGTGCTTCGACGACTGGTCCTCCATTGGACTGGTACAAATCGGCCGTACCAGCCAGTTTCGGACCAGTTTTTAAAACACTGCCACATATCAATACTTCATGTACTATGTACGTCCTACTCATACCAAGGTTTCAAAAACCATGATGAAAACTACATACATTAGCTTGCGTTCACTTTAAAGAGCATACAATATAGTTCCTCCATCTTGAATAAACACAAAGATGTCCCTACTCTTGATAAATCTATAATAGTTCCAACTCCAGTGGCATTTGGTGTTGAATTGATTGATAGTATTGTGCATCCTGGCCTAATTAATGGTCGTTATGAATTTGAATAAATGACATGTATCTATCCCATTTCTATATATACAGTATGAACATGAGTGTTGCATTATAAAAGCTTTGTTTATGTAATAATTTTCTTTCATGATGCTGATTGTAATTACTAATTCAGGAATTAGTGAGCTGGAAGGTTATTAAATATGACCATCAGACATCAGAGTATTCACTTTCTGGGTTTTCCGCAGAAATATCCTGATTTCTTTTGTCTCTATGCTGGAAAACATGAACACTTTTGAAGTATTACGTTTTAGATGCATAACTTGTCATAGAAACATGCACCATTTTTGGGATATTATAAGCAAATAATCAATCAATATGGGGCTTGCCTATTGCATCCCCATATTAAGTTTAGATGTTGAGTATTATATGACTCCTTCTGACATTTTATTTGAAATCTATCTACCTATAAAGGCTTTTTCAGTGAGCATATTTGTTGTTTCCAATGTAGTTAATTCTTTGTACGATCATTAATAGATTCTAGAAGACATCATTATAACAATACACCTATACTTGCTGTACAATTTCTACAAATACCTTATTCAAGTTTATGCGAACTACATGATATCCTGCAGAAAGCTCACAGTTACTGAAATGGTGGAATGGATGACAACGGATCTAGTCATTCTAAGAATCAAGGACCATATTTTGCTATTATAATAAAGAGAGCTAAAATTTTGAATTAAATCCAAATTTATGAACATTTGAGGAGTGTTTGTATTAAAGTTTAATAGTGAAAAATTTTCTTTTGTGGTAAATAGAAGAAATATCAATAATTTTAAGTCTAGAAGTATATTGGAAAGTGATCTTTCTCTTTTCCTTCCCGTTTGTATTTGTCAATACTCATGAATTGCATTAATCTTTTCCAACCTCACCCTATCTTTAACATTATATTATTTAATACTCATCTTTCCCTTTATTTCTCTATGCTGCAACTCATTTTGATTCATTCCATGTTATATTTCTCTTACTGGTTAATTACTGATTTGCCCTTTATCGCATATTATTTTACCTTAGTATTGTAATTGCAGACGAGTAAAGTAACAAAGGCGGGGTTCGACCCCTAAGACATACATTGTCAAACATTAAGTATTATTCACTAGAAGGAGAGCTTGAACATTTTTGTGGTTTGAGTTTTTCTTTTTTGACATTTCACAATCCTAAATGCCTGCCCTATTGGAAGATAAATTATATGCTTTTAAGATATGCAATTTACAATTTCTGATCTTAAATGCAAACATATGGCCTTTTCTGTTGTGCTCGGTTCATGTTGAATTTTCTTTATCATTTATTTCAAGTACCATAGAATTACATCCATTGTATGTCTTTTATCATGTTTACTTCGCTAGGTCAGTGTTCAAATTTATGAGCCAATGTTTACCGGTTTAAGATTAATGTGAGTCTCATATTTGGCGTATTCCTGTGTAGAAGAGGTAATGCTAGATCACATTCAAATCCAAATTGTTTTCATTATCAGCTCTTGAATTACCAATATTATCCCTAGTTTTTTTGTCTCTTACTAAATAACATTCAACGGAATATTAGTGGGATCCATGTGCTATTTGAATTGTCACAACCCACCCGCTTAATGAGCACCTATTAATTTGGTGAGTCGCATGACAGCGTGGCCTAGATTTAAAATGTGTAACATTGGCTGCGTTATATATTATACTATATTTTCTCAGCAAAAGTTGAATCATAAAATGAAAATCATCATATATTTCTAGCTAGAGAGTTTAGACTGCTCCTGCTTTCATTTCTTAATGTCTAATGGTTAAAATCAACCACATCTAGCTTATCCCCTTCTCTATAAAAAGTTGAGGATTCATTATTGGTAAAAAATTGAGGCCTCCTCTCTTTCTCTGAAAATTATCTTTGACATCCTTTCTTAGGTTGATTTTCAGCTTGGTCTATGTATTATTGTGGAGCTCTTTATTTTCTGAATAGTAAATGGACTTCTAATAAAAAGTAACAGTTGTTTTAAACTATTGCAAATGCAATAATAGGCAATAGCTTTAGACGAAAATAATTGCCCACAAATATTGAGGCAATTAGTTATGACTAGATCGGATGATTTTGTACTACTTTGTAATGATATTTTTGATTTTAACTTGGTTTAGTTGTTACTGTTTCTCATGAACATGTACTCTACATTAACAAGAAAGATTTGCAGCATTAATTATTTTCCTGCATTTTCTACATATATTGATAGTGAAATGGACTATTGCAGGTCGCAGAAAGAGCCTTGTTTTTGTGGAACAATGATCATATAGTGAGCTTGATTGCCCAAAATCGCAGCGTGATACTACCCATCATATTTGAAGCGCTGGAAAAGAACATGCAGGGCCATTGGAATCAAGCTGTTCATGGCTTGACAGCCAATGTTCGCAAGATGTTCCTCGACATGGACAGCCAACTGTATGAGACCTGCCAGTTGCAATACATCGAAAAGAAAGAAAAGATCAAATCCTTGGAAGAACACAGAGAGTTGGCATGGAGAAGACTGGAGGAAGCTGTTGTCGAAGACAAGGCTGCAGAAGACATGTAACCGATTAGCCAAGTTTCGTGTCCTTCTGATATCTTTGTTCCATACAGTAAAATGTATCACATGTGGATATGCTTCAGATCACGAACGGTTTTGAAGAATTTATTTTATTTATAATTTTTTGTCCTTTTTTGGGCTTTTCAAAGAGAGATGCAGTAATTTTTCTTCCTTGCACCGTCTTTCTTTTTTCATATATTTCTTGTTTAAAAACGATTGGAGCTTAATATATATATTCATTTAATGTATTTTTCTTTACTAATTGTTTGCCATTTACGCTGTTCAACGAAGAACTAATGAGCTACTTTTACGTCTAAAGGAGGTCAGTATTTACGTGTTTTTTTATGGTTTAAAAAGTTAAGCCTCTCGGAGGCCTCTTGGGTGGATTTGTCCTACAGGCTCAAATACTTAGCGTTTTAGTGTTTTTTTCTACTACGGTTTACACGGATGGTGTGGTTGATTTGTATCCTCGTATTATCGGTACTTGTGTCGATATCAACGGGTATTGATAGGTATATACAGGTCTTAGTATTAAATGTCTAGCTTTGGTTATTTTGGGTAAGCATTTACTAAAGTAAACTAAAAGGATTGAGTATTTTAGATTTGAATTGTTGGATCATAAGATTGCTAATATTAAATAAAAGTTATCATTCAATTTTTTTCCTCTAAAAATACAAAAATAAAAAAATATATCATTCTTATTTTCTATCTGTTCCATTTTTTTTTCTTTTGTTCCTAGGATACATGGCCTAAATGATAGGTAGAAGGTGTCTCTTTTTCTTTTGCATCCCAACCAT